>JAPYZJ010002009.1:0-43726 GCA_030522765.1 Ophioninae sp. B BG-2022a
TTTTACGATTTTTTTTCGCCGAGAAATTTGATTTTTCGTCCGGATAGAAAAATTATTGGATGCCTAATACTTTTGGCCAAGGCTGTATATATATATATACCATCTTTTTCATTCCGTCTTCTTTCGTCCTCTCGCCGCGAGACCCCTCACACCTTTGTCCCATGTTATTTCGATCTCTCCGCCCTCTCCCCGTATCGTCTTCTCGGCAGATCTCGTTGACTCTTTTCCGTCCCTCCTAACCACGTTTTTTTCTTTTTCTTCATTTCCGTTTTTTACTGGTATATTTTTTAAAGCATTCTCGTTTTTGTATAGAGCCTTCGCATGTGTTCTCTCGCTCTGTCCATATCCCTCTCTTCGGAAGAGATACGACCGAGTCGTTCTCGATCTTAAAATTCCGCACTCACGCCCTCTCCGATTCGGAGAAGATCCTGTGAGCGGGCGTATGTGGGTACATGTGTGTGTCCTAGAATCGTGACAATACGTGATATACATAAGAGGAATCGGAATATCTGAAAAGTTCGGTCAAAGGAAATCGTCCTGTCTTTGTCATTTCGATTAATCATTTTCATCATTGATGAAAATCAAGATTGGGGTTTCGAACAAAACCCAATCTCGATTGAATGCTGATTAATAAAATAGTGGGGTTTGAGGAAATGATGAGAAATTGATTAAACGAAAGATCGGATATGAGCTTAGTGCTACTGGAGAGGACAGGAGATCAGATGTCTAATAGAAAAGAAGCTGAAGAAGATCAAAAGCTTAGGTTCATTTGACTGCTTGGTAAGGTACCTGACCCGTGTAAGGTCCAGTGCCGAATAATATCCACGTTTTAAATATCAAAAACTACAAAGTCAAACCGAACCAAGCTCTCATCGTTGAGTGTCTAGCTTTGAATGGCCGGAATTGCCATAGCAGCCACTGCGATCTGGCGAACCCAAACAAATTTGCCGTTGATAGAAAACAGTGCGTTCCATCGCACGCACTGAAACTTTCGAAAACAAAAAATGTTTTCAATATTACTTAGTGAATCTTTATTCTAATTATATGTAGTGGTTTATCAGCGCTATACATGTTGTCGTCAAAATTTAAGTTTAAATTTGGAGATTATACATTTTTTATATTTTTTGTACGAAGTTACAACGGGTATGGCCTTATTAGAAACAGTGGTCTGAATAAGGCCGAGAAAACACTTTCTTTTAAAAAGCTTTTCAAAAAACGCCCATAGTCAATAGTGAACATTTTTTCCTGAACCAAAATTATTATTAAAACATTGATTATTGAATAAATGATCAAATAAACATTTTCGTTTCATTTCAACATTCATATTTTTTGTACTCAAAAACAAATAAGGTGTGCCTTATATGGGTCAGGTACCTTACAATTAATTGTACCAATGAATTGTATTGTACAATAATGTTGTCCATTCCTCTCTAGCGGATTTACCAAACGTCAAAATTCAACTAAAATTGCAGCGCCTCGAAAATTGTAGCGGTATGGAGGCAGGGTGTATACACATTTTAAGAATCTTACCCCAATTATGTTGAAGTGTTCAACTAGTATAGTTAATAGTGAACATTGTTTTCTGAACAAAAATGATTATTAATACATTAATTATTAAATAAATAATTAAATGAACATTTTCGTTTCATTTCAGCATTCATATTTTTTTTACTTAAAATCAAATATGGTGGGCCTTACATGGGCCAGGTACCTCATACGAAAAATCAAGATGAGGTCGAGTTTAAAAGAGATTGCGCGAGAAAACAAAAAAACCGACAAACCTAGGAGATTATTTTTTTTTACAAAAAAATGTTTGGTATTCCATCTTTCCGTTGTAATGGTCCCGCTATTCTTTGCCCTTCCACCATAGACTACAATTCTCACACCCATTCACGTGCACAAGCTCCAAACCCACACTTTTCGTCTTTTCATCTCGGACCAACTGTACCTATGTTCTAGCTAGAGATCTGCTAACACACACACGTGTATACTCTGTGGCAAGGACCAAGGCTGTCTCGTCCTCTCCACAGCCCTGTTGTCCTTTTGAGGTGCGAACGAAATCTCTAAATGTCTCGGAGGCTCTCCGGAGGCTCGTTGTCGTCGCTGGAATTCCATGAATTTTTCGTAGTCCCGATAACGGGGTCACCATCGAGACAGTGACCCAGTGAGATCGAAAAACACTTTTCTCAACCCCTTTAGTTGTTTACTGCAAATGTTGGTTGAAAGTACATGACGAAGGCGATGTATAAAATGTTCTTCCATTTTAATTATATCGATAGCACATAATGAACAAATTATGTGCTCCGAATTTTTTATTTTTCATTTGTTTGGTTTTGTTTCGGAAAAATGTTTGAGAAATTATGATAATAATAATATGGTATTAATTGGATAATAGTTATTTCATAATTTGTGAATTTATAAATCATTTTTAATTCATTGTTAATATAATTATTAAATTATGGAATGAGAAACTACGAATTGACCCAGATAGACGGGTGTAGATTGTATAAAAGACACATAGCTATGTGTCGTTTATAAGTTTGTTTCGGTTGCTTATGAACAAAATTATGGGCTTTGAATTTTTTATTTGCATTTGTTTGGGTTTGTTTGAGAAAATATGACGATAATAATATGATATTAATTGGGTAATAGTTATTTCATAATTCATTTTTAATTAATACAATTATTGAATTATCAAATGAGAAACTACGAATTAACCCAGATTGACAGGTGTAGTTGATATTGGCATCAAGTGGAGGTCTTCTATGATGCATAAGAAGACACATAGCTACGTCTAGCTTATGAGTACGTCACGGCATGTACAATTAATTGTACAAATTAATTGTATTGTACACTAAATTTGTCCATTCCTCTCTAGCAGATTTACCAAACATCAAAATTCAGCTTAAATTGCAGCCCCTTCGAAAATTGGCAAGACAAAATTGGTTCCAGACAGGGTGTATACACATTTCAAGAGTTTTACCCCAATTACGTTGAATTGTGAAAATGTAGATTAAAACGATCTGTAACTTAATGACTTTCTCCCCGGAATTTACGGCTTTGTCTAACCATAACGATATTCAAAATTGATTTTTATTTTCGAAAACTCTAAGTGGATACATAGGCATGGGCTGGTCATTAACGAAAAGGACTTTGAACTGAAAAGTTTACGACTTGGATAACATGTTTACATTCAGGGATGAGTTTCATTCTTGAAAGGTGGATTTTCGAAATCTTTCATTATGGAACATTTGTTGGATTTTTCTGTTCCTTTCGTGTGTTTCGGCCGTCAATATCGATAATAACAGTGCTCCATAATAATAACAAAATTGCTCCAATTGCTTAGCAATTGGAAAATACAATTAAGTCGAATGTCAACAAATGGGTTTGAAACTGCATATTATATTGAAGGTTCCATATGCAACAATTTTAGATGCGTTTTTCTCGGAATAACTTTTTTACCCGGCTTTGAAGATTTCGGAAAAGCAGCTTAAGCAATCGGTTGGAAATGCACTAAAAATCAAATTTTTAATGGATATCCAGCATAAGTATGGCTATCGTCCAAACGAGAGTTATTATAAAATACTCACTTCAACTTAAACTTTTGCTCAAAGTATAACGAGAAGAAAACTGTTTTTTTAATACGTTTACAAAAAAAAAACAAATCAATTTTTCTATTGCGTAAATAATTAAAATAATAAACCCATTTTAAGCAATAGCGACGTTGCTACGGAATAAGAATATTTTTCATTCTTTGTTTCGTATTATCCAGAGGTCCCAAATGATCACATCAAAATACATTTTTTCATGCCTTTATGTGATTTCATGTATTTATATGTATTTCACAGGGAAAAAAAAGTTTGCGCCGATACACTTGACGAATCGAAAAAATGATTAAGAATAACATATTTTTGGGCCGTCGTAAAAAATCCTAAACTGAGAATTTGCAATAATGTCTGCACAAAACCATAAAATAATGATTTTAATAACAAGGACACGTATCCGGTGAGTCGAAATTTGGTCACCCATCCCCAACCTTTTCCATCCCATATATGAGCTCCAGTCGTAACATAACGTATTGTGTGATCAATTCCTCTTCTATGGATAAGCGATCGCCGAAATAGCTCGGCAATTGGAGGCGCTCGTTTCTTTTTCTCATTCTTCCTCTCTTCTATCCACGATCTCCTCGTGTAGATCATTTGTTCGCGAAGGAATGAACCCGAGGATAAACAAGGTGTAAAGACGCGACATGGTATAATTTATGGCACCGTAATAGTCCTGACAAATCGTGTATGGTAACATTGTAAGAAGCTACACAGAAGACGGTAAAAACGGTATGCCTAATGCCCACACGGGCCTTCTCGCTCCCTCGATGCTATGGGCGCAATAAAACTTAACTGCTTTGAGAGTCGACGAGTCCTCATTCTCCCTCTTTTTCACTCTGTCTTTCTCCATCTCACCTGGATAAATATATATATTAGTATTTCCTCTCTTGTTTCGTCGCGTGTATCGTGCCAACGGACCCGAGTGTTCCCTATGTCTCTCTCTCTCTCTCTCTCTCTCGCCTCATTTAAACACGTGACACCGTTGAAGACTGAGGAAAAACATGGTGTAGCTTATGCAAAGAGTCGTAATGCTGCGAGACCTCCAAGAATGCCCTGCAACCCCCGAAACCTCCCTGTTCTACGTTTCGATCAGGAGGGTGGCTGAACGATTCTTAACCCTTCGATAACGTACTGGGTACCGGGTTTTTACCGGGTTTTTACCGGGTCTACTTCTGAAAAGCGCATACTGCTGATCGATCTGAAATTTGATATCATGACGTATTTTGATCTTATCACGATTACCGAAACGAAAATTGGCGGAAGCGTCATTTTGTTTGGGCTTGTTTTGAGTTTGTTTGGGTTTGTTTTGAGCTTGTATGGGTTTTGAGTTTGTTTGAGTTTGTTTTGAGTTTGTTTGGGTTTGTTTTAAGTTTGTTTGGGTTTGTTTTGAGTTTGTATGGGTTTGTTTTGAGTTTGTTTGGGTTTGTTTTGAGTTTGTTTGGGTTTGTTTTAAGTTTGTATGGGTTTGTTTTGAGTTTGTTTGGGTTTTTTAAGCTTGTTTGGGTTTGTTTTAAGTTTGTTTGGGTTTGTTTTGAGTTTGTTTGGGTTTGTTTTGAGTTTGTCTGGGTTTGTTTTGAGTTTGTTTGGGCTTGTTTTGAGTTTGTTTGGGTTTGTTTTGAGTTTGTTTGGGTTTGTTTTAAGTTTGTATGGGTTTGTTTTGAGTTTGTTTGGGTTTGTTTGGGTTTGTTTGGGTTTGCTTTAGGCTTGATTGGGTTTGTTTTGAGTTTGTATGGGTTTGCTTTCGGCTTGGTTGGGTTTGTTTTGAGTTTGTATGGGTTTTGAATGTGTTTGGGTTTGTTTTGAGTTTGTATGGGTGTTGAGTTGATTTGGGTTTGTTTTGAGTTTGTATGGGTTTGTTTTGAGTTTGTTTGGGTTTGTTTTGAGTTTGTATGGGTTTTCGGTTTGTTTGGGTTTTGAGTTGTTGAAAATGTGGGAGTAACGCCCCACAGTTCCTAATCTCCGCTGTACACAGACACATAATTTTTCTGGGGAGAGCTAAAACAGTCTAAATCGGCTAGGAACGCGCGATTACGCATAGCGAACGAACAGACTTTTTCCTTCGTTTTTCATATTCAAAATAGCGCTTGCGCCAATTTTCGTTGCGGTATTCGTGATAAGGAGATTACAATACGTTATCATGCCAAATTTCAGATCAATCGGCGGTATGCGCTCTTCGGAAGTTTATCCTTTTCATCCATAACTTTTTTTTCGCGTAATTACCTATTTTTCAAAGATAAGCAACAGTGTTGTCGATAGGTAGCAATAGCTCGTTCCAGTTCTGCCCTACCGACTAAATTTGAGCTTACATCGAAGTTTCGTTTCAAGCCGTTCAATTTAGGCAAAAAAGTTCGTAACCGTGCAATTTAAGCAAAAAAGGTTCTGTGCCATCTTTGCATCTTTCTTCTCCTTTTGAGGTCATATCTGGTCAGCGATCCATCGGGTACGTCCAAACGTAATTTAACGAAGGCATTCCATCAAGGGACTTCCGAATGGTAAACAAAAGAAGGAATCGTTTTCTGGAAAATCCCAAAATCGAGAATGGTATTCCGAGAGTACTTGAGCTCCAGAGTTACTCGATGCAGCATTGGGTACCACCTTTTGAAGTTTATTATCACCATCTGACTATTGTGGGTTTGTTTGGGTTTGTTTGGGTTGGGTTAGGTTAGTCCAGGAAAAAAAACGTTTAAGCCAGCTGGAAATGATACCACGCCGTGCAGAGGTCAATGCGATGAATCAAAGTAGCAATTAGGGCTGATCGAGAGTCCAAGTGACAAAGCCCAAGCTAATTCGAGCCTTAGGGATTGACGTGGCCCACACGCGGTCGATCGAAACGTCCCTTGTACGACGATGTCCCTCGTAGAAATTTCCCGGGGTCGCATTGCCACCCTTTTATGGCAGGACTAAAGGGTCCCTTTGGCCTGGTGTCCCATGTTTATAAAGGCGTTTCCGTCGGAACATCTTTACCTCTGTAAAACGCCGGTCTCAGCTAATAACATTTTCTCTGCCTGAATTACCCGGTTGTCATCAACTTTACCTGGCGGATAGGACTGCGCAATTATAACCTCATCTATCAAGCACAGTTCTATCATAAAAGTAACGAAAATTAGTACCCTAGAGTCCTAGAGAAATTAGCCCTCTTTCATGGTCGGTCGAAGAATACTACGACGATCGGAAAATCCCGACAGGATATATCCTAATCTAATTATCGACCGATCAATCGGATCAGACATTTTTCATTAAGGTACCTGACCCATGTAAGGCCCACCTTATATATTTTTAAGTAGTAAAAAAGTTGAATGTTGAAATAAAACAAAAATGTTTATTTAATCATTTATTCAATAATCAACGTATTAATAATAATTTTGGTTCAGAAAACGAATGTTCACTATTAACTATAAGATTTAAAAAAAAAATTGTTTTCTGGGCCTCATTCAGACCACTGTTCCTAATAAGTCCATACACGTTGTAACTTCGTACAAAAAAAAATTAAAAAATATATAATCTTCAATTTCAAACTTAAATTTTGATAACAACATGTATAGTGATGATGATGTGATTTATTATGCCCCAGTAAAACTTTCGGGAAATAAAAGAATAACAATGAGGAAACTTAAAACTAACAAAAATAGAGCATGGTCAAAATGACATAATACAAAATATAAGACTAATTACTAGAAAATAATTCGAAAAAAAATATTCTCAGAAATATCAAGAATGAGTGAAATACTCGTAAACATAAGATCAATACATAAAAGAAAAAATAATATCGAATGATAATAATATAATAATAATAAAAATGTGTGAATGCAGTCATATCTCACAGCTCAAAAAAAACCGCAAAAACATGCTTACATAGTAATTTTGAGAACCAGGGATCAAGCGCTGATAAACCACTACATATAATTAGAACAAAGATTCACTAAGTGTTATTGAAAACATTTTTGTTTTCGAAAGTTTCATTACGTCGAAATTGCCTTTTATCGACTGCAGATTTGTTTGGGTTCGCCAAAGCGCGGCGGTTGCTATGGAAATTGCGTCCATTCAAATTTAGACACTCTACGATGAGAGCTCAATCCGTTTGACCCTGTGGTTTTCGATATTTGAAACGTGGGCTTTATTAGGCATTGGGCCTTATATGAGTCAGGTGCCTTATTTCACACCCGTACGAAAAATGTAAATGGGGTTTTTGGAAATGGTACTTCCCAAGCATCGACGAGTTTCGATAAGTTACCAACTTCGTTCTCATTATCATACGATCACTCACAGACGAAAGCAGCAACAGTCGCTCGTATTCCCTCATCTTTTCCTCATGCCGAACGTGCAATAAATATTGTCACGGAATAATAGGACCCCTCCTGTCACCATTCCGTAACTGGCGATCAATTGTCATTCGGCAAACATTAAAAGACTAATGCCCAATCGAGTCAGGTGCGGCTCGTATACGAACCGGATATATCCAAAAAAAAAATACATAATGTCATTTATATAAGTGTATGCCCGTGTAAGATTGGAAATATTCATCGAATAAGGTCGAAGCGATTCAACCATCAGGCTAAAAGACCCAATGCGATTGGTTCCCTCGGTTCAGTTTGCCGAGCATCGGCGCAACCTCTCTCTCCTCTCTCTCTCTCTCTCTCTCTCCCTCTCTCGCTCCTACATATTCATGACGGATTAAATTCGTTCGGTCTGTCCTTTATATGGAGATCAAAAAAGCTCGGAGACGTTCTCTCGTGAGGCTTTGTGTATCGTCTCTCCGTGGACGTGAATAGAACCAGTCTATATCGAAACGGCTCTAGGAGGCCGAATAAAATTAATTGTATAAAATGGATAACCCAATATTATAGAATAGAGCATCATCGACTTTAACTGCATGGCAATTCGCATATACCGTTTTACAGGTTTGCAAGATGGCCGAGTAGGTGCAATCTGAATTGCGAATACTCGATAAAAAAAAAACTTTCTTTTTTCTTCAAACGGTGTACACTTTTTAGATTATTTCGAAATTATTATTATTTGCAAATTTACAATTATTTGCAAATATTCGATTTTTAAAAACCTATGTTTTTTCTTTGAATCTTATACACGTTTCCGATTATTTTGAAATTTGTCACAGTTATTCAGCTAAAAAGCAGTTTAGACATGACCAACGTTTTTCTTTTTTATATTTTTTTCATTATTTTCTGCCAATTATGCTGTTATTTTTTCCTCGTTCGAGCGAGAAAATAAAGCAAGAATGTTTTTTATAACTTTGAAAAATGAAAACAAAAAATTCTTAGCCAGTATTATCCAATTTAAGAGAATCGTCTTTTTTATTTTAGAATCCAACTACATGGCCAAAATGAAGTTCGAGCCCCTCGTTTTCAGGTTCCTTTACGGGATTTTTTAAAACTGCTTCGATTATCAATATTTTCTACGGACAATTAATTTGGCAAATTGTCATACAATTTCAATATACATAAAATTTTAATAACATATATAAAAATAAATTCCTAAACGAATATCCACTTGTTTCTTCAAAGTAATTATTTTCTTGCAGTATTTGAATTTCTTCAGCAGAAAAATTCTTCTTTTTTTTCGTAAGGAATTTCCTAATGGAAACAATAAATCGAAAAGCACGTAATTGCATGTCACCATGAAACAATGAATAAATAATATATTAATTAAAAAAAAAATCAAACACTCTCAAACCAAATAAACAATCGAGACGAATTCAATCATACAATTTTTTTAACCAATTTTTTTAAATATGATTTTGACCATAGATATAAACCAGACACATGAAGAAAAAAAACAGTTTGTGATCGGTTTGGGTTTGTTTCATGCCATCCGCGACCGACAGCACCACCCGGTAGAAGCAATGCGAAAAAAAAAATCAGACACCAAGAAGCCTAGTCTATTGAATCCGACCGTTGCTTCAATGGCTATAAGACGATACACAAATGCATATAAGAGTCGCAGGAGAGGAGAATCAGGATTATTCGCTTTGAAAAAAAGCACCGCAAGGACGTCCTGACGTCCTCTTTCTCCCTCGCCCTTTTCTGTTGTCAGCGTTGTTTGTTTGTCCCGAAAACGAAAACCTGAAAGCGATTTCGACTCCTCGTACATATGACTCTTTATCTCTCTCTTTTTTCCTCTCTCTTCCCTCCCTACTTGCGTCGTTTCTGTATACATTATGTGAGAACCAACAACCGGAATACTTGGTGAATCGTCTAATAAAACCGGTGCTTGATACTACCAACATGCAATTACGGCAGTCGCTTCGAAGTGGCGATTTCGTTATACCGACACGTCGCACTAACTATTGCCAAAAATTCTTCATTGTCACGATGTGCCGTGAGTGGAATGGGATTGCATATGAAATTAGAAGAAGAAGGAGAAATTAGGAAGAAGCCTAGAGGGGTCTAAATCGGCGCTAAAACGTAGCCTCTTGCAGGAAGCATATGAGTGAACTGTAAACTACTCTGCCACGTTGGATACCTATTATAACAGCCTTGGATGTACCTAGTCAGTTTCATTACATTAAGGTAGAATAGTCTTAGATAATACAGTATATTCGTAGTTATATATACAATTATTATATAAATTATAATATCGGAAAAATAATAATAATATAAATTATGTATTAGTTAGACATTATTATTATATTGTATTATATTGTATTATACTGTATTAGTTTTTATATGTATTAGTTAGACGTTAGACATTATTAGTTAGACATTATAACTAATTATATATATATATATAATTAGTTATAATGTCTAACTACTAACCCTAAAATTTATAAGTAACCCAAACAAAGTAGTACGATATTAGTTATAGTTATAAAATGGTAGATAGTTAGGTATATACTACACTATCTTAGATAGTTTTGTATATTCGTAGTTATAATTATAATAAATTGTATATATAAAATGATAATAATATTAATTATAATATAAAAAAATTATAATAATATAAATTATGTATAGAAAAAGCACATATATAAAATTAGTTATAATTTATAACTAACCCAGACAAACCCAAACAAAGTAGTACGATATTAGTTGTAGTTATAAAATGGCAGATAGTTATATACTACACTACGGAGATACTACACTATCTTAGACAGGTTTGTATATTTGTAGTTATAATTATAAATTCTCTATATAAAATTATAATAATATTAATTATAATATAAAAATAATATAATAATATAAATTATGGATATAAAAAGTACATATATAAAATTAGTTATAATTTATAACTAACCGTATAATTTATAATTAACCCAAACAAAGTAGTACGATATTAGTTATAGTTATAAAATATTCACACGTGCACACTGTATTTCAACACTGTAAAAATTCGTACTGTATGGTTTGGGCACGTTGCTCTTAGGGGGCTACTGTTCCAGAGCACGAATAAACTGATCTTCTCTCTCTCTCTCTCTTTCTCTGTTTTCGGTCTTTTCGGTTCCTTCTCATCTCTTCTCGTAGTTGTTCCGGTAACTCCCTGGTTACGGTTCTGGCTCGGTGGCTCGCGTCCCCAGCGATAACGTTGGGTACCTCGTGCCTGACCATTAATCAAACTGAACGCGCGCCACCGAGTCAACCGAGAAGAGAGCGGACGTCGAAGAGCGGCCGGGGGGTTCTTCAAGGGACGCAAAAGAGAATGAATCCAAGTGGTTGAACCATAAACCGACTGTGGAGGATTGGTAGAGTCGTTTGTACAATATCGTATCAGGCATGGAAGAGAAACACTGCGAGGCCATACTCAGCCCAGGCTTTCATCGATAACCACCCCTCCGCCCTTTTTTGATCAGCTGGTCGCATCTGCCGATTACCGAAAGCGGCCTCCAGCCTGAAGCTTAGGACTCATCGATAGGTTGAACCTCTTCGGTGCCTGCGATCCGCGAAAGCCTCCAGACGAAAACCCTACGGTTGAAATGGTAATCCACGTGATCGTTGACCCAATCGTGATTGACCGTTTCCGCGAATGTATCGTCAATGGACCTAATGGATGGATGCCTGAGTTCATTTGATTGTGCTTCTCAAAGTTAGTCCCGAGTAGGTCCACGGTGATTTCTTTGGGGCGACCCTCGCACTGTGAATCACGTAGCATGGATACTGACAATAAGTAGTTAGATTTGTAAAGCAATTCTTGAAAAAGTAACTTTTTATCGTCGATATATCAATATATCGATATTTGATTTTGAGTGTCGATATCAATATATCGATATTTGATTTTGAGTGTCGATATCAATATATCGATATTCGAGTATCGATATCAATAAATCGATATTCGAGGATCGATATCAATATATCGATATTCGAGTATCGATATCAATAAATCGATATCCGAGGATCGATATCAATACATCGATATTCGAGGATCGATATCAATACATCGATATTCGGGTATCGATATCAATATATCGATATTCAAGGATCGATATCAATACATCGATATTCGAGTATCGATATCAATACATCGATAATCGAGTATCGATATCAATATATCGATATTCAAGGATCGATATCAATATAACGATATGCGAGGATCGATATCAATATATCGATATTCGAGTATCGATATCAATATATGGACATTCGAGTATCGATATCAATATACTTGGAGTATCGATATATAATGGGATATCTTTAAATTTCACCCACTATCATAAGGCTTCAATTGAAGCTTACATGCAGATTAACAAAAAAAAAAGTTTTCTTGTTTATCTATCTTTTGATTCAATGTATCTGCAATGTTTTCAAGTTTGTATCAGTGGTTTTATCACTAAACGTATTTTTTTTTCACCTCTCTATTAGCGGGTACATATAGCGTTTAGTGGCCGATGGTTTGTACCTCGCATCATTCTAAAGAAGACGACTGTGTTGATTTTTTAATTCAGATCTTCTGTTATCTTAGGTAACAACACACATACCAAAAGTGACTATTTATTATTAACAATAATTAGTAATGAAATCGCCGAATAGCTATTTCGAACTAAATATCTATAAATTATTCAATTTTCAGACATTTGAGCTGTAGTTTTACGTACTCATATGTATTTTAATACTACTACTCATTAATTATAAATTAAAGTTAGTTACATTAATATATTTTTTTATTAATGCAAGGAAATTGATGATATTTAATAAGATTTGGAAATTCGAAAATTATATATTGCGTAAGTATTTTCTTGTTTTCTGTTCGAAATAAATAGACATTTTTATTCTTTTGATTAAAATTCTTATTGTCTCCATCGACATTCGGAATATCGATCGATATATACATAAATCGATATTTTCGGGACGATAATATCGATACTTTTGTATACGACAACATTTTTTAAGAATTTGCTTATCTCCAAAACGACGACGAAAATTCGACCGGAGAAATAACTGGTAAGCGGAAATTGGGTGGTAGAAAAAAAAACAAAGGACAGCGTTTTCTGTCGTCTCGTATTTCTCACGCACGAGTTTGCCTTTTTCTCTTTGTCCCTCTCTTTCTCTTCCTCGAGATCTCTCGTTTAGTTTGCAGAGTCTGGAACGTTCGCTACCCTCTGGGCCTTTGAGTGATCGATCGTTTTGTCGTCGAGGATCTAAATGTCTCTGGGGTTGCAAGCCTCGAAGAGATGAACCCTGCTCAACCCACCGATCTGCTTGTTCCCTGCCCAGTGGGGTTGTTACTCGTGTAGTTTTTTTTTGCTTCTCTATTTCAACATCCCTATGCCCCTTGACCATCACCGATGCGTTAACTTAAAAAAAAGTCTCTCTTTTTCGAATTGTATCCATATTTCACGGATGTTATATTTGCAAACATCGCACCTCTGTCAGCTTGAGTGATGACGTCATAGGTATACAGTTGTCATATGGAAATGTGAGATTTGTAGGTATGAGGATTTATTGGGATCTCAATTTTGGATCGCCCGTGTTTGCTTCAATGGGAAACTCAAATTAAACACTACATTGCACAAATTTCTAATTTTACGTCAATGAATTTTCCGATCATAAACTTCGCTGGAGAAATATCCATAAGGGTATTTAACCTTTAAGCTTTTAACTCATATAAGGATATCACATTAAATTATAACGGGTTGAGGCTTGAATGATTTTAACCCGTTATGGTCACTCGGGGTCCACTGGACCCCAGGCAAATTTTGTAAGGATATATCGTAGAAAGGTCGATTGAGAATCGAACTGGTGATGTCGTGTGTTGTTGTCTGAACGTACTCCAATACTATTTAATCGATGGCGATGGTCGAAATGGTGTCAGTTGTCTTGCAGGTAGCAAATAGTGCTGTTCATAAAAATTCTATTTTTTTCTTGAAAATATACTATTTCAAGAGCAACATAGCGTAGGTTTTTTTTTCCATATCGCAAAAATCAAAATGTGTACGAATTTTTCAATAGGGAAATTGGGGTCTTTTTTGTTCTTTTTTCTGATTGTTTTTTTCGCTACATTAGAATTTTAAAAGGATAGGAAAAACGATTCATAAATCAGCCAATCATGCCAACCTGACCACTTTTTATTCCATTCTGGAGGATACTCCCAATTTCCAGAAGCATAAAAGGATTTTGGAGCTTCGTGGAACGTTCTACAGAGTGGTGAGATGCAAGTTACCAAATTCGAATAACGAACGTATTATCGCTGCGATTCACGATTAAGGGGGAGCAAAATGGGTCGAGAAGTCCGCAGCTTTGAAAGCAAGCGGCTGTTCTCTTCTGGTATTCGCGTGAAGTCAATAAACACGGATCGGGTTAAGGGCAGGGGGATCAAGAAGGGAAAGGGCTTATGTTCAGCCGAGGAAAACTGCTGGTCGTACTGACCCTTCCCCCCCCCCTTCTTTTTCTTGCTCTCTCTCTCTCTCTTTCTCTCTTCAACAACGCACATCGCAGGTAAATTTCGTCCTTTGGAATTTTCTCTTTCATACGTATTGCTCGCTTCTCCGGAATGGCGAAGAGCATAATACTCGCGACCGCGCGGATGTGTCTGCAAACCCTTGAAAATGCGACTTTGTAATGGGATTAGAAACGCTCGCAATACGGATTATGAATTGGATTAGTTGTTCCATTACATTTGGTTGTACAGTTAAGCACTTCCAATGGATGTTCTCTCCACCAGCTTGGGATAAATCCCTTCGGAAAGGGTAAAGTACATTTTGACGAAATGTTCTTTTCCAAAATTCAAAATGCGAGTTTTAAGGATGATGTACATTGTCGGTAGCATGATATAATATCACACGACAAAATGTTGCCGACAAAATATCACACGACGAAATATCACCGAAAAAATATTCCACCACAAAATATCACGGACAAGATATCAGACAAAAAAAAATATCACAAGACAAAATATCACGGACGAAATACGAGTATTACACGATAAAATATCACACGACAAAACATAATTGGGTTTTTTGTCTGTATTTGTATGTTCGTTTGGGTTTGTTTGTTTTTGGGCTTCCCAGGGATATTTCATCGTGATGTTTTGTCGTGTGATATTTTGTCCATGATATTTAGACGTGTGAACAAGTGACATGGAACCCAATAAACAACTCAATGACCCAAAATAACCTAAACAAAATCCTTTCGTACGTAAATCTCCCACCCTAGCTCCTAAAAAATTATTTTGCTGATCTCATGATGAGAAAACGCGACATTTCAAAAACGTCCAATAAGTCCATACGTGAAAGAACCGCAAATTAAAAATTATTGACAAGTAAGAAAAATCATGAACGAAGTCAAAAATAACTAGAAAATATTTCTGATTTTTTAATATGATAATTAACTGACCCGAAATTTTGCATTGAGTCGTTAATCAGCCTGAATAATAATGCACTCACTCTTAACCATTGTCGAATCATCATTCGATGCCCTTGAACCCAGAGAGTCAATAGGATGCCTCAGTAATATTGCATTTCGCTGCATGAGTCATCGAAAACTTTCGTAAACGAGGAATTTTTTTTTTCTTCAGCGGAAGACAACGTCAGTGTAGTGTGAAAAGGATCGTGGGGAGAATCGAAGTCTGACGTCTTTTTGTTACCTCAGACAATTTGGAATTTAAACCGGCAACATTCAGATGTCCCGTCATCGGTTTCTCCATTTTGGATCCCAAGAATTATAAGGTTTCGGCGTGTAATCGGTAATTACAGGTTTCAACCGGTTGGTCGGTGAAGACGGAACGGAATGGTTTTAGAGAGAGGTATTTCGAGCATACCAAAAGACACCATTATTCGAAAGACCCATCATTCGATTCTTTCAATCAAGAGGGGTGAAACCATAAACGCAGATGACGACGAGTGCGAGGCGCGAACTCGTTTGCGAGACCTGCCATTATGGTTGTCGACCTCGTACGAGTCCTTTCAACAGCGTTTTAATTCCTGGCTTCTCGATTATCACGAATCCATGACGGAACGACAAGCGAGGGGACGTAATTTCCGGCATAGGAGAATGCGCGATAGAACGTTCCAAGACCTCTTCATTTATCCACCAGCCACTTACTCTAATCCCTCAATGGATATGCCACTGTGATTTATCTCTTGCGTCTGTGATCGTTCCATCGGTCTGGAATCTCCATATAAATATAGTATACATATATATGGGGCATTCCATGCAGATTCGACCTAGATTTGATACGTCACCTTTCCGATTTGACTCGTGATTTTTTTATGTTAATGTACTATCACTGAAAGGCACTCGAGAATTTTTTCAGATTTTTTTGGAACGATTTGACTCCACAATATTTTTTATAAACAAAAAATTAACGCCCAAATTAAAAAATCGGAAAAAAATCACAAAAATCTTGTGTCACGTATTAAACACTGTGAGCGTTGAAAAAAGTGCTTTTCGAAAAAAATGAAATAATAAAATGAAAGAGGAAAAATGAAAAAAAGTTAAAGAAGAGACCAGAATTTTTCCAGATTTTTTCATAATTTTTGGGTTTTGTGGGCTATTGATTCTATTTTCAAAAAATGTTTTTTTTTCCATTTTTCTTGCGAAAAAAGCACACTGTAGGCCAAACAAAACGCACGCCCACTTTTTCCAACGCTCACAGTGTTTGATACGTGATACAGGATCATTGTGATTTTTTCCAACTTCTAAATGTGGGCGTTAATTTTTTGTTTATAAAAAATATTGTAGCGTCAAATCGTTCCGAAAAAATCTGAAAAAATTCTCAAGTGCTTTTCAGAGATAGTACAATAAAATAAAAAATCGCGGGTGAAATTGGAGGGGTGACGTATCAAAGCTAAGTCGAATCGACATGGAATGCCCCATATTTGTACGTATACGTAGTTATACTTATTTATTTGTTACGATCTGCATAACTATAATGTCATTTATAAAAAGGCACCCAAATGTCTTCTGGACGGCGTTTGGTCCCATGTAAAAGGAGCCAGCAACTCCTATTGGAAAATATCTGTCTAGAATTTTCGACTGCGCACGTCGCCGGCAAAAATGCTTCGCGACACACAAAGGATCCCCTCAGTGTGCGTGGTTGAACGTTGTCGGGAGCGAGCGAGTGAGAAAGCGAGGGAGAAAGATGAGAAAAAAGGGGGAGACCAAAATACGGCGGGAAAAGGCAGAAGGGAAAGCGACGGGGCTTGAGGATCACCCGCAGGGTTGAATAATGCTCTGGCAAAAATGTGGTGGACCACCCCTTGCCACTCTTTTTAAACTTCTTTCTTTCAGACTCACGCGGCATAACAGAATGGAAAAAAAGGGAGAAGAGAGAATCGGTTGGAGCAAGCTTGAGAAATAGAGAGTAAGAGAGATGGAAAAAATAGGGACAGCAGAAGGCAAAGAGAGGTCAGGATTTCGTTAGACCAAAGGTGGCCAAAGGTAACCCGCAGCCGTCAAATATGGGCGGGCATAGAACAGATTTCACCTGCTGTCTATATACCCTCTACCTTTCATACCTTTCATCCCCTAAATTTCACTAATACTCGAGGTCTTCCCATTCCCTTTTCCGCTCTTACCGATCCGCCACACCCCTTTGCCAGGTATCATGACTGTACCTCGCGTGTTGCTGGAATTTTTCATTCGAGGCGTTACAAAATTCACTCGCCGTCGCGTTAAAGTATAGACCACTGGAGAAAGAAAGTTTTGGAACAAAAAAAAAAATCTCGATCGGAGCTCTTTAGCAGCCGTATTTTCTCGCACTCGAATGTCACACTTTTTTAACTTTTTTAGGGCAGGCCGTGAAGCGGTCACTCGGTGACGGTAGCATGACGTTATATCATACGACAAAATATCACATGATAAAATGATCACACGACAAAATTTTTATCCGGCAAAATTATCACGTGAAAAGATTATCACACGACAGAGTTATCACACAACAAAATTATCACACGACAAAATTATCACACGACAGAGTTATCACACAACAAAATTATCACACGACAAAATTATCACACAACAAAATTATATACACACGAGAAAGTTATTAGACAAAATTATCACACGAGAAAATTACCACACGATAAAATTATCAGACAATAAAATATCACACGACAAAATTATCACACGATAAAATTATCACACGACAAAATTCTCACATGGCAAAATTCTCACACGACAAAATTATCACACGACAAAATTATCACACGACAAAATTATCACACGACAAAATTATCACACGACAAAATTATCACACGACAAAATTATCACGCGACAAAATTCTCACACGACAAAATTCTCACACGACAAAATTCTCACACGACAAAATTATCACACGACAAAATTATCACACGACAAAATTATCACACGACAAAATTATCACGCGACAAAATTATCACACGACAAAATTATTACACGACAAAATGAACACACCACAAAATTATCACACCATAAAATATCATACGACAAAATTAACACACCACAAAATTATCACACGACAAAATATCACACCACAAAATATCACACGACAAAATATCACACGATAAAATATCACATGACAAAATTATCACACGACAAAATATCACAAGACAAAATATCACACGATAAAATTATCACACGACAAAATATCATTGCTTGGGTTTGTTTGCGTTTCTTTGCGCGTGTTTGTTTGTTTCTTTATGTGTATTTGTAGGTTCGTTTGGGTTTGTTCATTTCTAGGTTTCCTGGAGACATTTTATCGTCATGATGTTTTGTCGTATGACATTTTGCCGTGTGATAATTTGTTGTGTGATATTTTGTCCGTGATATTTAGTCGTATGATCAGGTGACATATAACCCCCGGTGACCCAGGAAAACGATCTTTTTTCGATACATTCGACCTCGATGAAAGCATTCCTCCCGCTGCGAGGTCCCTCGAGTGTCTGATTTACGAAGCTTCGCGCTCGAAATCTTGCGAATTATTTTTCACGAGTGCAAACGCCGACGAGGACTCTGATTCTACCAATGAATATTACAGATTATGTACTCGAATGCCCGTCTTCCGGGATTGCAAGAATGTGGACGCGGTCTGTTTATAAATATACGTACCTGCGGCTTGGAGCTTGAGCTACTCGAGCTCGCACGAGCCACGTCCTTCGGCGACTTGGGGTGATTAATGATTCCTTCGCGAAGAGAATTCTCCCTGAAAAGCCGCGTCATCTGCCATTGCCCGTGACGTAAACAACTCTATTTCTCGTATTACAGCGTTATACTACAAAACGACGGATCGTTGTGGATGAAGAAAGAGGGGGGCGGTGGAATTCACAGGAGCGCATTATATTCAACGTGCTACATTTTTTTTTAATCCACTGTATCGCCCAAACACTTTTGATCACTTAACGACGACAGGCGATTATAAATTACAAATAATAATTTATCTTCCCAATCGAGTGTAAAGTACCGTTACGAGGACCTTCGTATTATTATGCATCGCATCGACGACCCACTTCTTATGCTTCGAAAAACCTGAAATTTTGATGATTCGTGATAAAAAAAAAACATATGGGTAGGAGAAGTACGTAAAAAATGACATATGTGGGGAAACGATACAACAGCTGTTTTTCAAATCGGAAAGCTTTTATCGTTATTTTAGCACTCTTAGGGGGTGCCTTAATTTTCTATTAATATTCTGTCAAAATACTGTCATTGTAAGAACATCTATTTTTTCTCAGTCAGTCTCAACAGATTTTAGGCCGTTATGAGTTTTCTTTCGCTGCAACGAGTAATCTAAGTTTTGGTTGGTAATTTTCTTTCAAACCATATTGTTACATATTATTTCTATTCTTTAACATTTTGCCTTGATTTTCCAGTTTTATTTATGATGAAATTTTTTGGTGATCTATTAATTTTGGGTTTTTAGAAATTTAAAGCCCCATGTGGACAAAATGACACAGATATGCTATGGACAAAACGACATATGGATATTCAGTTAAGAAAAAGGGTGCTTCCATAAATCCACCCAAAAAAATGTAAGGACATGTTACAAAGAATCTATTTTATTCTGATAGTGACGAAATACCTTTTGAGACCCAGACTAAAAATGAAAATTATGATTTTGCTTGTGCATTTATTGTAATGATCTCTTTTTGCACTCAGCACCTGGAGAAAAGTGTCTACGTTGCATGAATTATTTTCTTTGGGCTGAAACAGAGGGTGACGATTTTCCCAAAATAATGAAAAGTTGATTTATGCAAAATTTCTACATTTATGGTATGTACCACCAAACTATGCCATTTTGTTCGTGTAGTATTGACAAAATGGTTTTGTCAATACAATAGCTTGTAAGACCTTATAAATTATGTTTGGTAACTAAGGACGAGTTTCAGCAGTATAAATTTAACAAAATACCAAATATTCTTTGCTGGAGAAAAAATCGAAAATGATAAAATTTTTACGAACTTGCGTCACAAGATTCTAGTTCGCCTTGAGTACGATATGAAAAATCATGATCCGTCTATTATTTCGAAAACCGTTGCAAAAGCAACCGATCATCGACGTAAGCAGTCGTCGCTGAACTTTAAACTTACGACGGAGATAATGATGGACAGGAGCGGATAATTAGTCCCGTATAGAGATGCATTAATAAGTCAATTTTTTTTTCGAGCGAATAATCATTGTCTTATCGGTTTTAATTGTATGCAAAAAAAACGCGTTTTGTTTGACCGATCAAGAAGTACCTCTTCTTGCTACTTCCTGGTAGTTATATAAAAGTAGATCTAGTAATTACTAGATTTCTATCTAGTATTTTCATAGAAATACTATAGAATATTGTTCTAAAATATGTGCCAGAAATAAATGGTTAAGGTCCCAAAATGTCTGTTTTGGCTACGTGGCTCTTTTCCTCTCCAGGTCGTGATATTGATCAAACTTTTTATTTGACAGCATTTCCATCACGGCGCTCGCATGGTAATACAATCTGTAAATTTTTTTTCGGTTTGAGATATCCGGAAAGAAGACAGACGTTTGTCTATCAATTTGACATTGTCTGGTCAAATTTCATGAAATTCGTAAGAGCCGTTTAGGAAATCCGAGAGAAACCGGGTTTCCGATCTGTCGTACCAACCGAGTCAAGGTGCGGCTCCCTTTCGAGCAGCGCTCCGCGCGGCTGATACTGAAAGTAATGACTTTAACAAAAAGTCTGTATACCAAGGAATCAGAAGAATACAGGGATACCCATACCATTACGGGTTTTCTACAGTTTCCCCGTGCCCTTGACAAATGACTTATAGTGTAACGTAAGACGGCTATGGCCGCAACCGAGGTTAAGTTCTTATTGGGTATTGGAACAAGGAATAAGAAATATGGTGGAACAGGAAAAACATTCTGCATCTTTTCGAATTCAAACCAAAAATAACACTTTCTCAAATATTATTTTTTATAATTAAAAAAAATTAATATAAATAGAGGAACATTTTTTTAAATAACGATCTAGAACATTACGTGAATTTTTCTTGTTTAGTATCGAAACGATTTGACAAATACCAACAAAAATTGAGTGAAGGGTCAGTTTCTACATACTTTTTGAGGGTTCCTTGTCACTTGATTACACAACAAAATATCACAAACGAAATACCACCGACAAAATATCATACGACAAAACATCACGATGATAAAATATCCCCAGGAAGCCCAGAAATAAACAAACCTAAAAGAACATACAAACGAACACAAACACACGCAAAGAAACCCAAACAAACCCAAACAACGATATTTTGTCGTGTGACATCATGTCATGCTACCATTCTAGGCTCTCCTTGATGCTTCTTTCCAGTTCTCACAAAAACCCCCATCAAACCAATAAATCGCTTACTCCAGTAATTTCTTAAAACGTTTGTCCCTTCCAGTAAAAAAAAAAGAAACGCCGTTCAATCACGGAGTTTACGTGGAAAATATTTTCCCCGCTTCGTAACTCGAGTTTCCTAAGCTCGTAGCGAGAGTTTTGCAAATCGCGATCTCCGCCGGGTTGCACTTTCCGAGGCTTATTATGATTAAAATATCTTTTTTTTTTCTTCTCGTTTTTTTTTCTCATCTCGATCATAAATAACTGATTGCGCGAGAAAGAGCCGAGCGGGGAGTGAAAAAAAGAGAGAGGACTCCCGTCGAGAGCATCACAGGAGGTATTAAGGCAAGAAGGATATTTTCAAACGATATATACGTAAACGAGGTTTCTTCGAGCATACGTATAAGTAAGAAAAAAAAAAGAAAAAAAAACGTTCGCGTCGAGAGAGTGGCGTATCAGCGGCGCGTTAACACCGCTAAGGAATATTCCTTCCCCCCCCCCTTCCCCTCCCACATCCCTGACCATGCACCCCGCAACCCCTCAACCTCATCGTAAGACCTTACCGAGACCGGCAACGCAAAAGCATGTATTTTACATTGGCGCCTTGAGATTCGAGTATATCGCGGTATAAAGCAGCCCATGATGGCGCGCATTGCCGTGAATGCAAACGGTCGAAAACGAGCAATGAAGAAAAGTGCAACGTTGCAACAGGAGGAACTTACCGTGTTGAGTGCGTGTGAGTGCGAGAAAGGATTCCTCTCGGTATGCGAAGCGTTTAATCGGATTCGCTGACTTTTTGCGATTCCACAGGCATATAAACCAGCATACGTGTACTTGATGGTGCTGCATCGCTGAGACATTCCGAATGTAGGAGTCAAACGAAAATCCAAAAAGGTGCGATAATATTTGTGAGGAATTTGCGTGATCGATTTTGACCTCGATGGCGAGAGGAACCGTGGTAGAGTTGTTGGATGTATTAAGGTACCTGAACCATTTAAAACCCACCCTAATAAAGACCACGGTTTTAGGATCCAAATTGGAGTGGGGTCAATCCGAACTTCGAATGACCAGGGAGGTCAACATTCTGAATTTTAATACTACGATACTAGGAATTTTGCAAAGCTTTTGCTGGCGTGAGCTTTGTGAAATTTGTAATTTCGGGATATGGAATTGAGGAATTTGAGCCTTTTTGAAATCCGAACGAAGGTCAATCCGAACTTTGAATGACCAGGAAGGTCAACATTTTGAATTTTAATACTACGATACTAGGAATTTTGTAAAGCTTTTGCTGGCATGAGCTTTGTGATATTTGTAATTTCGGGATATGGAATTGAGGAATTTGAGCCTTTTTGAAATTCGAACGAATGTCAATCCGAACTTCGAATGACCAGAAAGGTCTACATTCTGAATTTTAATACTACGATACTAGGAATTTTGTAAAGCTTTTGCTGGCGTGAGTGATATTTGTAATTTCGGGATATGGAATTGAGGAATTTTGAGCCTTTTTGAAATTCGAACGAAAGTCAATCGAAGTTCGGGTTTTCTACCCCACCCATCCAAAATTATAAAGATTGAGCTCTGATCGACGAGTGTCTAACTTTGAATGGTCGGAATTGTTATAGCAACCGCCACGCTTTGGCAAACGCAAACAAATTTTCAGTCGATAGAAGGCAGCGCGTGCGATTGCACGTTAGGCGTTTATTCAATTTTAACGTACAAAAACTTTTGAAACGAAAAAATGTTTTCAATATTACTTAGCGAATTTTTATTCTAACTGTATGTAGTGGTTTATCAGCACTATACATGTTGTTATCAAAATTAAACATTAAAATTTGAAGATTATATATTTTTTTAAATTTTCTGTGGTACGAAATTATTACCTTAGTACGCCTTATTAGGAACAGTAATCTGAATAAGGCCCAAAAAAAGCTTCTTTTTCAAAAAGCTCAAACCAAAATTATTATTAATACGTTGATTATTGAATAAATGATTAAATAAACATTTTTGTTTTATTTCAACATTCGTAGTTATTTTGTAGCCAAAAACAAATAAGGTGGGCCTTACTTGGGTCAGGTACCTCATGGGGGGAACTCGTGGATTTTCACTTCCGGTATTCGGTGGACGTTGGACTGATAACATTTTGTCGAAGTAAATGAAAATCTATCCGAGAATCGTTGTCACTGCGATCGTTAAAAGTCTTTAACGTTAAAAGCCCTGACATTGGAGTTTCGACAGAGGATCGGCTGAGAAATATAAAAATGGTCGTTTTAAAGTGAGACCAAAATTGGTTTTATTTTTGTTCACATTGACAACTGTTTCGTTGATATTATTGGGTATTTGAATCTTTAAGCAGCTGTTGGATCTTTTCTGTACCATCTACGTTTTAACGCTTGAGCCAGTCGAGGATATCGAAGCTTGGTACCCACTCTTCAACCAAATATTGGTCGATTGGTCACAAATGGTTGATCATTGAAATTTCTACGTGGGAACGGTCCAGGCATTGAATAATCTTTGATACCCTGATAAATTCATAAATGTAACGGTGATAACTCTAACGACTACGTACACTGTGGTCGTGCGCACGGTTCTCACTTCATTCGTCACCTCGCAGATGACACGTTAATGGATGCGACAAATATCGCTCATTTTTTTGTCTAGTCTATTTTTGTCCATTTTTCGTCGTGGCGTTCTTAGCGAACAGGATGAAAATGAAAACGAGACGATAAGCTTTACGGATAGAGAAACTGCACAGGTGAGTCCACACGTCGGGCAAACATCGACGCGTGTTGCACTTCTCATAAGTGTATACACGATGCACTTTTCTTGCGTGTATAGTTTGCTTTCGATGGCTATTTTTTTCCTTTTTCAGTTTTTTTTTTTTCATTTTTCTAACGTCACACGTGACATTGGGAAGTGACGTTTGAAAGTGCGTAAAGTGTAGTACTTTGATGGCGAACAGGTTCAATAAACATTTGCACATACGAGAGTGAACACCAATCGCATTCGATCGCACTGGCGTCATCGTCCTTTTTATTGAACGTGATTGTCGCCATAACTGTCATTCCTTTTCGTTGTCGATAAGATGATAGGCAATTTTTTCTTATTTTCTCTGCTGAAATCATCAGAGCTACTGAGGGTTTGGAATAACTCATTTTCTTACTCGTTGCATCGGACGTACAATTTTTTACTTTCCGGTACCAATGGCACCGTTTGAACATCCTATTTTGTGCATTAAAAAAATCGTCGTGTTATTCTAATGAATACTAGTTTTAGGGAAATTTGATCTGAAGACTCGGGTAGGTAGGTACTTGGCTGAAAGTGCGGATGAACGTATGCACGCTCGAAGTAGATTATTGACATCGTTGGTATTTAATGAAATATGAAAATTCCGAATTTTTTCGGAATTTAGATAAAGTAGATTCGTATTTTTGGGTTTTAGACAAGTATAGTAGTTTTCCCGGGTTTTGGATAAAGTAGATTAATTTTTTCGGGTTTTAGATACAGTAAATTGATTTTTTCGGGTTTTAGATAAAGTAGATTAATTTTTTGGGTTTTAGATCAAGTAGATTCATTTTTTGGGTTTTAGATAAAGTAGATTAATTTTTTCAGATTTTGGATAAAGTAGATTAATTGTTTTGGGTTTTAGATAAAGTAGATTAATTTTTTTGGATTTCAGATAAAGTAGATTAACTTTCTCGGGTTTTAGATAAAGTAGATTTATTTTTTCGGGTTTTGTATAAAGTAGATTTATTTTTTCGGCATTTTCGGTGCATCTGAAATGGAAACAAATCGTGTGCCTTGAAGCAAAAAAAAATCCGGAGTCTTCGAAATAGAAGCTCAGGTAAATCTGCGAACGCATAAAGATTTTTAGGATAATGAAATACAAAAATTCACAATTTTTTCTAATTTCAAGGAAAATATATTATTTTTTCACACATTTATCTGCGTTTGAAATAAAAAAGATTCATTAAGATTTGGAGTGTGAAAAATACACGGAGTTCTCGTATTAGAGGGTAAATAACCATGTGAATACTTGAAAGACTTTCCAGCCAACTTTACAAAATAATGAAATGTAAACTTCGAAATTAATACATATTCCAAATAAAGTATGTTTTGCTTTCGAAAATTTCCCTGCGTTTATAGATAATGAAAAAAAAATCGTAAGACCCAAATCTTAAAATTATCAGATGCGAAAATTTATAATTTTTGTGAGTTCCATATAAATTGTTTTTTGGGAATATTCTTTACGTGTTCGAAATGAAAAACAACAAAAAAATAAATACGCTTTAAGAAAAGTCATTTCATACGTTCGATGTACCGCTTTATAAGAATTTTGATTACTTTTCAGATATTAATACTCGCGTAAACATTTTTATCGATCTTTTTGGAGTGCAAGGATTTTTTCCGCCTCGATTTTTGTTCTCTCGCACGCAGGATCATTATTTCATATTCAAATCACCCGGTTTCCAATCAGTGAAATAAGAATAAGGGTGAGAAGGGTTTGGGAAGGCAGGCTGGTGGCCAGTCAGCCCACTCCGAAGATTCCTGTCCTTCTCTATCACGCTAGCCAGCTGCTGTTTCACTTCAGCTTTTGCACACACGATGCAAAAGCGAGAAGGCAACTAAGAATGAATTATGACATTGCGGCGAGGCCCGAGGTGAGCTAGCGTATGCATACGAGGATACACAACGACTGGGATCCTTTTTTTTTTCATTCAATTTTATTTTTCCAGTTCAACTTCTTTATTATTGTTTTTTCCGCGTCAACGCCGACCAAAAAACGACATCCGATCGTAGCCCAACAGCGAACTCGTATAGTTTGCCGCCTTGGTCTTCGATTTTCTGCCTCTTATTTTATATTCTTTTCGGCGAAAATAGCCAACTCGTACAATAACGCGAAACGAGATTTTTCCCTTTTTTTTAAAGGAAGATGAAAAAAAGGTATATAGAATTCTCGCCCTCTTGTGGGCGGATCGAATACCTCGTAAATTAGAATTTCGGAGTTTCGAACCCGTGAGTTTTCAGTGTTTCAGCGGAGGAGCCTTCTTCACTATGGGTCTCCCAGCGGGTCACATTTTTCCGAAAGAAGTTAGTTTCTTTTTGTTGTTTTTTTCCCCTATCTTTCGATAATACGCGCGGGTACGTTTTTTTTTTTAATATTTAAAGAAACGGTTATGTCGAACGACCTTCAAGCCTAGATAATTAATTCAAGAGGACGTTTATAAAGGTCATCGAGAAAGTTTGAGAAACCCGACAGCGGATCTTGTTGTCAGCCGCAGAACGGTATATTATTGATTCATTTATCGAGGCATGGTGTATTCTTGTAGAGTCTCTTAGCCATGGAGTTCACGTGTACCTATATTAATAAACGTTATACGAATACACTTCGTTACGCAGTGAGCCATTGTGACAGAAAATTTGCTAAAGTTAGAAGCAATCTATTTCAAAGTCCATATTGAATTCTTCGCTCGAAATAGATTTCGTCCTGAGCTGAAATAGATTTTGATTTGTTCTGGGAAACCTATTTGATTGGTTGAAATTAATTATAATTCTCTCATTGATACGTAACACGAGCAAGTACGTAGGGCACTAGGAAAGTTTTGCAATACAGCTTTATTTATTTAAATTTTTCAAAATAATTTCCACTACACTCAATACATCTCTCCATCCTCCAAAACCAATCATTGAATCAGTTCTTCCATGGTTCGCTAGGGAGTAAAGCACATTCATTGTTCCACGCCCTCAGGAGGTCCTCATCATTGGAAAACTTCTTCCCTTTAAGCTTCATTTTCACATGCGGGAATAATGCAAAATCGCAGGGAGATAGATCTGGACTATAAAGAGAATAGTCATTTCTTCTAAGCACACTGGTCTATGTTCAAACCACGCACAAAGTTATACCTACCTCAAAATTGTCCGTATCTCATTTCGTGACCACGATGCCATAGCCAACACTTTAAACTATCACTACTCACGAATTACTGAGCGTACCGATTTGATGCAGCGGTTACTGAACAATTATGAACTTGTCTCAGGATGAGTCGACGTACAAACTCCTGCGACAAATAATTGCGTCATATTGCAAAACTTTCCTAGTGCCCTTCGTATAGGGCTGCCATTCCATAAACTGTGGGCACCGGAGAAAAACTCCCAAAACCCCGGACATTTAGGTAAAAAAATATTTTTACCCCGGACAAGCTTGAAAATAAAAATAAAACACTTTTTTTCTTCTTCGGACGCTTCTTCGAATCCTCCCCGGACGTCCCCGGATCCACACCCAAACTAGGACAAATCCGGGGAAATCCGGACGCAATTCTCATTATCTACTTTAACATTATTATGTATTTAAGACTTGAATGAGTTTTTCTCTGTCACATGTTTTACAAAAATCTTTTTTTCTCCTCATTATCTATGACAACATTATATAATAAAATTCGTATTTCTGTTATCTATAATACGTCATTGTCTAATTATTTTTAAACGAATTTCGTGGAAGTCTTATTGTCTACCGTCAAGTAATTTCTTATTGCCTAATTTCGAGTTTTTTTAAAAATAGACAATAACACTCAGAAAGAAAAGCTTACAAGCTAATATTATTTATTTAACAAAAATTTTATTTTTTGTTTCATACTAACGAGTCGGTCTAAAACCTAACCCTAACCCAAACAAACCCAATCATAGTATATCCCCCGGTATGTCGATATTGCCTGTTGAAATATCATCAGTACAAATACGAGATTAAGAAAAATACTATTAGCGTACATGTGAATTAATACAAAATATCTAAAAAGTAATTATAGTCCATGAACTTACACGAATCCAAACTCTGATTTGGGATAGAATTTCAATAAAACTGACCGTTTAAGAAAACGACAAAAAAAATGTTTGAAAAAGCTGACTTTAGCCGATCTTTGGCCGATCATTTCCTCGCGCACGTAGAAATGTATTGCGTTACGAAAAGCACAGAAAAAAAATGTGTCCATAAGTTTGTCGGTATGCAACGAGTTTGTCTTTAAAAGGCAGAATTGTTTCCAACGAAGATACGAGGCGTCATAAATAACTGACAGTTTACCAGTCGTTATTATTTCTTTCCTTCGACGAGTCGGCTTTTTAGTAAAACGGGCTATCGCTTAGAGACATAAAACGTACATTTCCCCGTAGCGATTGCTCACCATCGTGTCTGCAATTAACTCGCAGACGAGGCCCGATTCTAAAGGAATACTATCGGCACTATCGAACTACCACAAACCGCCTTCAAGTTTTCTCCATGAAGTGCAAGTTTCCACAATAATTGTACGGAAAAATGGAACGAAAATTTGAAGCCGGAAGAAAGTACGTTCGCTAGAATTATGAACAATTATGTACCGTACGATGTGTGCAATTATCGTTTTATTAGCGATTACCGAAACAGGTGAGAGGTTGGAAAAGGAAATGGCAATTAATCAGTTTCAGGCGTGGCAGGATAATAATTGCCTGCCGAGTAAAAATCCCTGTAGGAATCCAATTGAATTCGCGTACTTATCTCTACTTTCTGATTAGTATTCGATGAGTCGTCGGATTGGATCCTTATTGTAAAATCTGGATTTATTGACGTAATTTGGTATACAAACCCATTTTTAATCCTCGAAGATGTCCATACTTTCTAGCAAAATCTGGAGCAATTCTGGATGGAACCTATCACATGCTGCATATTGCATTTTCTAAACGATATATAATAGATATAAGAGAAAGAAGAAACGCAAATAAGAAACCGAAACGTTGTTAGAAATGTTCTTTGGGTTTGTAGAACGATTGGGTTTCGCAAAACGTTTGGGTTTGTAAAATGTTTGGGTTTGCAAAACGTGTGGGTTTGAGTTTGTTTTGATTTTTTTAATTTTTGGGTTTGGGTTTGTTTGGATTTGTAAAACGTTTGAGTTTGGGTTTGTTTGGGTTTGCAAAATGTTTGGGTTTAGGTTTGTTTGGGTTTATAAAACGTTTAGGTTTGGGTTTGTTTGGATTTGTAAAATGTTTGGGTTTCGGTTTGTTTGGATTTGTGAAACGTTTGGGTTTGGGTTTGTTTGGATTTGTAAAATGTTTGGGTTTAAGTTTGTTTGGGTTCATAAAACGTTTAGGTTTGGGTTTGTTTGGATTTGTAAAATGTTTGGGTTTCGGTTTGTTTAAATTTGTAAAACGTTTGGGCTTGGATTTGTTTGGATTTGTAAAATTTTTGGGTTTAGGTTTGTTTGGGTTTGTTTGAATTTGTAAAACGTTTGGGTTTGGTTTTATTTGGATTTGTAAAACGTTTAGGTTTGCACGAAACCCAAACAACCCCAAACAAACAAACCGTTCATATATATATATATATATATATAGCCAAAAGTAATGTGTTAATCTGTAAAAGGGAATAGTACCTTATCACTGTCGGTAAGAGAGAACAGGATCTCGGATAACCTCGGATTTCTTGTACGACTCTTTAGAATAATAGCGAATTTTGACCAGGCAATACCATAATTATAGACGAACGTCTGTTTTCCCATAACATTCCTTTTATAATTAACATAATTAATTTTTTTAAAAGTACATTGTAATACCGTCTGGAGGCTTCGATATAAATAATGGAAAATCAAAAATGAGGCTAATGTCACGACTTAAAGGGAAGAAGAGCCATAAAGTCATATTCAACACACCCATTTCAGCACTTCGATTATTGTATTACTTCATATTCCCAGAAATCCGTGGATATCTACAATCAGCCAATAATTATTGACAGTTTCGAGCAAATCTCCCACGACACTGTGACGTTCCAGCAAATACCGTTCTCGTCTAAATATGTCTTTTAAGAGTGTATAAATCGCTTTAAAACAGTATCTCTTAAAATACTCTTAGATTCAATGCCATCAGTGGCAATTCAAATTAATTGTCTTTTTGGGCTCATTGATCTGTACTTTTACGTAGTATTCTTCTATTCACGCGAATCATGTGCATGTAGCCTAATAAAACCTTTATTAAATCTATTCTTTTCATCACTTTTCAATAACTTTAAACAGTTTTTAAATCACTTTAAACTGCTTTTAAACAGTTATTAAATCAGTGTAAACTGCGTTTAAACGGTTTTTAAATGAGTTTAAAATGTTCCTAAACAGTTTTTAAATCAGTTTAGACTATTTTAAACAGTTTTTAAATCAGTTTAAACTATTTTAAACAGTTTTTTAATCAGTTTAAACTATTTTAAACAGTTTTTTAATCAGTTCAAATTATTTTAAACCGTTTTTAAATCAGTTTAAACTATTTTAAACCGTTTTTAAATCATCTCAAATTATTTTAAACAGTTTTTAAATCATCTCAAACTATTTTAAACAGTTTTTTGATCTGCGTAAACCACTTTTAAGCAGTTTTTCAAAGCCTTCAATGATTAGTTGTATTAAAAATTCGCAAATAGCGCTGATAGCGAAACCATGTCGAGTTCAATTGGATCGACAATCCTGCACAGACGTACCAAGTGCAGCACTCCTGTTGAATCCCTATAGGATATGGCATCAAGACTGCCTGTCAATTTTTCGTCCAGGCTGTTTTCAAAAGTTCTCAACCAACGATCATGGGTTTTTAATCGTTCCAATTTGTGTCTCGGATTGGTACGACTACGTGGACGCAGATTGGATGGGTCTCAGGTAAAAGTATCCTGGCAAAAGAAACACGTGCCGCGCAGTGGCAGTTACACGACGTAAATCAGTACTGGACATCCACGTATGCGGCGTACCGTTAATACAGTGCCTGCACACACCCACATTTATTTATTGCGGTTGGTAAATTCGTGTGCGCCTATCTATGTGTCTTCACGTATGAATATGCTTGCCTCGTAATAATCTTACATCTTAAGTACAAACGTTTCTCTACCTGATATTCGGTCATGGAAGTATGGTCGGATACGGCGCACTTAATACGCCTCTCGTATAATATATTATGATGACGATAGATATTATATACTGAGAATTATTTACTTATCGAATAATACGATTGGTAATTAATTGAAAATCTATCACTGCACCTTGGCACCGACTGATTTACAAGCTTCGCGGATTATTAAAGTAGTACATTAGATCGCAGGTTTAATCATCGGTTGATAGATGATGTTGGGATACAGTTTTCTCGAATCAAATATTGGATTTTAGCGTTATAGATCCTGAGGGAATTATTATGACTCCGGGAGAGATGGCCAGTAGACTGATTTTGTCTCATCGTCGAGAGGTGACATTACCAAAGACCCTAAACGTGCTAAGTTATCTTTTGACGTTTGAAGATTATATCAGAAAATGGAAAATACTAGATAAAAAGGCGGACATAGAAGAGAAGTCTAAGAATTTTAAAAAAATGAGACCACAGGGAAAGCTAACGGGAAGAAGACCACTGGCAATTAGTACTGTTTTTAATAGCAGCCACCACATTTGTTTGTTTGGGTTTAAAAATTACTTCTTTTCATCCTAAGAATGGACGGATGTTTTTAAATTCAATTTAATTAAAATATTATCGAGATAATTAAAAAACACTGCGTTATTAATTTCTAGGTTCCGAATGTTGTAGTTATCAAGTAAATCGTGAGGGTATTGAAAAGATACGAAAACTGACATAAGCATTTTGGTAATGTAATTTATTAGTTTCCGATTCCTCAACGTAAAAAACAACGAAATCAAGATCGAATCAACTGAGTATAAATGGAGACCATATATCTCTATTTCAATTAAATATCAATTTTTGAAAAATAAAGAACCTTCATTTTTCTAATTTCTGGATCCTAAATGTAAAACTTACAAACGGAAGGTTAACTGAGATGAAAGTAAAATTGTTTCGTCGAAAACTTTCCTTGCTCGCAAGTTCACCACATCTGTACTTCACTCATTGAAATTGGATAAAGTGCCTGATCCATGTAAGAAGACCCAGTGCCTAATAAAGCCCACGTTTCAAATATCCAAAACTACAAAGTCATACGGATTGAGCTCTCATCGTCGAGTGTTTGTTTGGGTTTGGCCGCAATTCAATGGCCGCAATTGCTATAGCAACCGCCGCGCTGTGGCTAACCCAAACAATTTTACAGTCGATAGAAGGCAGCGCGTGTAATCGCACGTAGGCGTTTATTCAATTCCGACGTACTAAAACTTTCGAAAACAAAAAATGTTTTCAATATCACTTAAACTTTATTCCCATTATATGTAGTGGTTTATCCGCACTATACATGTTGTTATCAAAAGTTAAGTTTAAAATTGAATATTATATATTTTTCAATTTTTTTTGTGCGAAGTTGAAACGGTCATGGCCTTATTAGGAACAGTGGTCCGAATAAGGCTCAGAAGAGGCTTTTTTGAAAAAAGCTTAAACTTAATACTGAACATTGCTTTATGAACCAAAATGATTATTAATACATTGATTATTGAACAAATGATTAAACAAACGTTTTCTTTTTATTTCAACACTCATACTTTTTTTTTCTACTTAAAAAAAAATAAGATGGGCCTTGCATGGATGAGGTACCTTGTACCCCAACTCAACCGTGTCTAGAAATGATATTTCGGAAGATTTTCCGAAATAAAAAAAGTTGAAACGGTCATGGCCTTATTAGGAACAGTGGTCCGAATAAGGCCCAGGAGAGACTTTTTTGAAAAAAGCTTAAACTTAATACTGAACATTGCTTTTTGAACCAAAATGATTATTAATACATTGATTATTGAACAAATGATCAAACAAACATTTTCATTTTATTTCAACACTCATAGTTTCTTTTTCTACTTAAAAAAAAAAAAAGATGGGCCTTGCATGGATCAGGTACCTTATACCCCAACTCAACCGTGTCTAGAAATGATATTTCGGAAGATTTTACAGAATAAACATATATAAGACGTTATTTCCAGGACAGACTCCAAAGTCTGTCTTCGAAATCAACTTTTCACACATACACGACCTACCTATTTCTACGTTAGTGAGTCGACATCCATGTGTGAATGTATCTTCATACCAAAGAGTGTACGAGGTTCGGTGCTCCGCCCCGGGAACCCAAGCAACATGGCCGCTGAGGGACGGATTGGCGGAGAAACGCTGAGGACGCCCGACGTTCTTCGTGACGCCCGCGCTTCACTCAACGGGGCCAAAGAGAGGACCGGCGAACAGCAGCAAGGGGGTATCGCGGATTCAAACTTGAGGGGCTTCGCCGCGGTTTTCTGCTCCGTTCTTGCCACAAACCCCCCCTCCCTCAGCGATCGCTCTTTTACATCCCCCCTCTCGGGGGGCCTCGCCCCCCTCCAATCTCTCCGTCGCTCTATCCAGGTCTCGCCATGTGTCGGCGAAACGATTCGAGTCTTGAGAGTTGGACGTGAACGTGGCCAAGTCTTGAGGAGGAAAAGAGCGAGATTGCCTTGCCGGTTACCGCCCATCCTCGCTCTCACACTACGACCGATTCACCGACGTTTCACCTGTTCACATTCTCGTAGGCACATTCTCTTCGTATACACGTGTCAATATATCTGGCAAGTTTAGTCCGGAAAAAAAGAAACGTCGTTGAATCGCTAACGGATAGGGTTGGTTTTGGTTCGGGGTATTTCCTACCCTCATGAGGGAGTCCAAATTTTCATTGGGGTTCTCAGTGTAATTACGACTTCGAGCGTAGCTTGGACTTTTTTTTTGGACAATTTCTAAACCACGGTTGTCGGAGCTACGGAAAAGAAACGTTTGTTTCGGTTTGTTTGGGTTTGAAGGGATGTATAATTTTTAAGTCAGGGTTTGGGTTCGAAACGATATACAATTTCATAGTTAGGGTTTGAAACAATCATTTTAAAGTCAGGGTTTGGGTTTGAAATAATAAACAATTTCAAAGTCAGGGTTTGGGTTAGGAATAATAAACAATTTCGAAGTCAGGGTTTGGGTTAGGAATAATAAACAATTTCAAAGTCAGGGTTTGGGTTTGAAACAATAAACAATTTCAAAGTCAGAGTTTGGGCTTGAAGTAATAAACAAATTCCAAGTCAATGTTTAGGTTTGAAACAGAAACAATTTCAAACTCGATGTTTGGGCTTGAAACAATAAACAATTTCAAACTCGATGTTTGGGTTTGAAACAATAAACAATTTCAAACTCAGAGTTTGGGTTTGAAACAATAAACAATTTCAAACTCAGAGTTTGGGTTTGAAACAATAAACAAACCCAAACTTAATGTTTGGGTTTGAAATATTTTGAAAACCGAACAAACCCAAACAAGCTACTTTAGCTACAAACTTTATGCTCGGATGGCGAACTTTTTGGCAATGAAGTAGAAATCCAGTAAAATTGAAAGAGTACTAGCCATCTCCAGAAAATCTTCATCCACAGTTGACCTACGGTAGATACGCTTACTTGATTATCGAATTTGATGTATATATTATATTTGAAAGAAGTTGATTGCGAAAATGGACAGTTTTTTGTCAGGCCAGACGCGCCATCACCGAGAACAAAATACTGGCTGCATCAGAATGTTTCAGTAATCTACAAAGTAGGATTATCTATATTTATAGTAACTGATATTAACTAATTATTAATAAGTAATATTAACGTATATTATTAATAATAAAAGTAATATTGGTAATATTAAAAGTAATAATAAAAGTAATATTAACACTTTGTCTGTAAACTTAAGTATTTCGGGCCCGAGACAAAACGACTTCGGTTAGTAACATTTTAGGAAGAGGTACACAAAATTTATGAAAAATACGTTTTATAATGTAATAATTGATATTGCAAAAAGTAAGTTTCGAGCAGTAGAACGAATCATTCTCGAATTTCTTTAGTGTATTGAGAGGGTGAAAAAGACGGGTATTAAAATATCCAGATTTGGGGACAGAAGGAAAATTGTTTACAAAGTATAAAAAAAAGATTGTACATTGTAGTCGTTGGGTTTGTGTTTGGGTTTGTTTGGGTTTATTTGGGTTTTCGTTTGGGTTTGGATTTGGATTTTGTACACCCAACAATCAAACCGACGAAGCACACTTCAATCCCACTTTACCAGTGAAATAAGTAACTTTGTTAGAATGATAAGTGCACCATCCTCCTACGATGTAAGGTACCCGACCCATGGAAGGCCCACCTTATTTGTTTTTAAGCACAACAAAAAAACTATGAATGTTGAAATAAAACAAATATCCTTCTTTAATAATTTATACAATAATCACCAAATTAATAATAATTTTGGTTCCGAAAACAATGTTAGAAATAAGTATCACTGTATCACTATTAACTATAACTATATATTATATAGTTAGTTAATAGTTAGTTAGTAGTTAATAGTTAGTTAATAGTTAATAGTTAGTTAGTTAATAGTTAATAGTTAGTTAATAGTTAATAGTTAGTTAGTAGTTAATAGTTAGTTAATAGTTAATAGTTAGTTAGTAGTTAATAGTTAGTTAATAGTTAATAGTTAATAGTTAGTTAGTTAATAGTTAATAGTTAATAGTTAATAGTTAATAGTTAGTTAATAGTTAATAGTTAGTTAGTTAATAGTTAATAGTTAATAGTTAGTTAATAGTTAATAGTTAGTTAGTTAATAGTTAATATATAGTTATAATAACTATATATTAACTATAAGGTTGTATCACTATTAACTATAAGGTTTTTTGAAAAATGCGTGTTCTGGGCCTTATTCAGACGATTGTTCCTAATGAGGTCACACCCGTTGTAACTTCGTACAAAAAAATTAAAAAAAATATATAATCTTCAATTTCAAACTTAAATTTTGGCAACATCACGTATAGTGCTGATAAAGCACTACATATAATTAGAATAAAGATTCACTAAGTAATATTAAAAAAATTGTTTGTTTTCGAAAGTATTAGTACGTTAAAATTGAATACACGACAACGTGCGAGCGCTGCCTTCTATCGACTGAAAATTTGTTTGGGTTCGCCACAGCGCGGCGGTTGCTACGGCAATTGCGACCATTCAAAATTAGACACTCGACGATGAGAGCTCAATCCGTTTGATTTTGTAGTTTTGGATATTTGAAACATGTGGGCTTTATTAGGGACTGGGTCTTCTTGCATGGGTCAAGTACCTTACATGTGAAGCTTAAAAATTCTAATGTCGTTCGATTCCAACTGTATCGCGTGATAATCGAAAAATATTGAAATAGGTTTTGAAGCGCAACGTACTCAATCAATGACAATTTTCCTAGGTTGTGTATTCAACGATACACAATGAGACATCTACAAATAAAGTTTCTCAAATAAAGGAAACAAGAGTCAATAAAAAAAAAAAAAAAAAAAAAATTCGGGGCGAATGCTTATCGAAATTTCGAGTCACACGTGTATTATTATTATCCATTAAAATGGGTTCACGGTTAGCGTAACTTTTCGACCCGTACCACCCACGTCGTCGATGCAACTTTTAGCCTCAGGTCTCTCATCGAGGTATGGGTTCATTGTGACCACGCACGCGAACCGCACACCTGCGAGTAACGTTCCCGTTTACGGATTCCCGTTCAATTCTCTTTGGGGTACAAAGCGTTGCGAAATTGAGTGACAGTTCGTTGAATCCGAGGTTCGCGTTGAGGTTCAAATCGATACGCATACCTGATGCGAATATGCATGTGTGGTCGTCGATTAGTCAGGGATCTCCGACTCTTTCAAAGACCGCGGATAATCATCTTTTTTTTTTTTCGCTTCAACGACCCCCGTCACGTTTCATGATTTTTCGCAGTTCAAATTTTTCGAAAAGCTCTCGATATTTTTTTCTTATTATCGGTTAGCCGATAGTTAAAGTAAAAAATAATGTACGACTTGACTCGTGCCTCGATAAAACCAGCAAATTCAATTAAACGTGAACAGAAAAAAAAAAAGTCAATTTCATCCATGAGAAATTGACTTTTATAATATAATATATAAATAAATATTTATAATATAAATAAATAATTTTACGATTATTAGGAATCGTAAAAAAAAAAAAGAATGAGTTGCGATATAGTGAGATAATTGAAGTTTCAAATAATTCTCGTTACGTTCAATACGCGTTTTACTGGTAATGCAAAATACGAGCTGTGACTGTTACATTGACAGGCAACTTTATGCGTTTTCTCCTCACGTTTGCGAGATGTCACAAATGACCGCCTCGTTCTATACGAATCTAAATATTCCGTTGAGAGAAAAATGATGATTTATAATTCAATTTATAAGCTGTCGGACCCTCGTTTTTCCTCGTTTTCTCGATCGTCCGGTTAAACGTATGCGACATTTACATTTATGAGCGGGTACTTTTGTGAAGACGAACACGTCGGGCATGAACGCGAGAAATGCACAAAATTGTTTTTGACGATTTTTTAGGTAATTGTATACGACATTTAATGTACATCTATTTAATATAAAATAAATTTGATTTAATGTGCAACCATTGAAACTGATTGAATAATGTATATCTCGGGGAAACGAAACAGCCTAAGGAATGAAAATGTACAAAATGTATTGACTGAGACTTGATCAGACCTCAGTCCTGATCGGACTAAGTACTGAAGCAGCTAACTATTATATGAAGTAAAAAGTTCTGAAAGATTCGTGGCTTTTTTCGACGATTAAATTAACATGGTAACGATTATTCGATTTAGATCAAACTTGCACAGTTTTGTTCGATAAATTTTCATTTTGGAGACAACTTCATAATTCCGCGATTGAAGAAGTTTTGTTAAACTTTTTAAGACTTCTTAAAATTTAACTTCTAATTTCTTAAACTTTAACTTTAACTTAAAACTTCTTAAACTTTAAGTTAAAACTTCTTAAACTTTAACTTAAAACTTCTTAAACTTCAACTTAAAACTTCTTAAACTTTAACTTAAAACTTCTTAAACTTTAACTTATAACTTTTTAAACTTTGACTTAAAACTTTTTAAACTTTGACTTAAAACTTTTTAAACTTTAACTTAAAACTTTTTAAACTTTAACTTAAAACTTCTTAAACTTTAACTTAAAACTTCTTAAACTTCAACTTAAAACTTCTTAAACTTTAACTTAAAACTTTTTAAACTTTAACTTAAAACTTCTTAAACTTTAAGTTAAAACTTCTTCAACTTTAAGTTAAAACTTCTTAAACTTTAACTTAAAACTTCTTAAACTTCAACTTAAAACTTCTTAAACTGTAACTTAAAACTTTTAAAACTTTAACTTAAAACTTTTAAAACTTTAACTTAAAACTTCTTAAACTTTAAGTTAAAACTTCTTAAACTTTAACTTAAAACTTCTTTAACTTTAACTTGAAACTTCTTTAACTTTTCAAAACTATTCGTAAAAACTCGATCAGCTCATTTTTACAAGCTCCACTTGACACCAGTTCCACATCATAAATAACATTTTGCAAATGCTTGAAAAAATTATCGTCGACCAAATGTTTTTGGCTAACGTTTTTCATGAAAAATCGACTTTCCCCCGACGCAGGAGTGGAAAATGAAAACTCATTGAATTTTCTTGTAGGCGCCACCTGTTGAACTCTCTAGATCCGTATAGATATAAATATACCTCACTTGAACCGTCAAACGTAATCTTCCGAAACGCCATTACGCTCGAATGTAAACGGGCGAGACTCCGTAACGGCGGAGACACCACGGGGACCAAAAAATAACATTGCTGTGACTATAAACGACGCTGACATTAACATAAACTTATTTCTCTCGCCCGCTTCCTGCATCGCTTTGCCTCGCTACCGCGAGACTGTCACTGATATTTCCCCTGAAATGAGTACATGAGGAACCTCCGGAACGGTAGCATGACAAAATATCACACGAAAAAATATTACCCGACAAAACATCATTGTTTGGGTTTGTTTGTGTTTCTTTGCCTGTGTTTGTGTGTATTTGTATGTTCGTTTGGGTTTGTTTGTTTCTGGGCTTCCTGGGAATATTTAGTCATCGTGATGTCGTGTGATATTTTGTCGTGTGATATTTTGTCGTATGATATTTTGTCGTGTGATTGCGTGACATAGAACCTTCGAAACGGTAGCATGACATAATACCACACGACGAAATATGACAGGTCAAAATATGACACGTCAAAATATCACACGCCAAAATATCACACGACAAAACATCACTGTTTGGGTTTGCTTGTGTTTGTTTGTGTGCAATTGTATGCTCGTTTGGGTTTCTTGTTTCTGGACTTCCTGGGGATATTTTGTCATCGTGATGTCGTGTGATAGTTTGTCGTATGATATTTTGTCGTATGATTGCGTGACATAAAACCTTCGAAATGGTACCATTACATAATATCACACGACGAAATATCACACGTCAAAATATGACACGTCAAAATATTACACGACAAAACATCACTGTTTGGGTTTGCTTGTGTTTGTTTGTGTGTAATCGTATGTTCGTTTGGGTTTCTTGTTTCTGGGCTTCCTGAGGATATTTTGTCTCCGTGATATTTTGTCGTCGTGATATTTTGTCGTCGTGATATTTTGTCGTGTTATATTTTGTGTGATATTTTGAACAGGTATAACCTTAAGGAGTCGTCTATTCTCTCCCGAGAGTAATCGTTCGACGATTCCCTACACAGACCCTGTGGTGAAGTGACAGCAGCGTTGATGACCGAGATGGAGATAAAATAACAAGGACACGATATATCGAATTTTTTTTTTGTATTTCTCTGACCGCATCTTTCACTTTTTGAGCATCCCTTTTTTTGAGCATCCCTTCTAGAAGTCTGAGTCTCGTTCGAACTTCGATCTCGAACAGCAAGAAGGCGGATCAAGGGGAAAAGAGATTTCTCCAACGAGATGAAATCTATCAGGTAGTCTGCTTTGAATCGCTCCTGATGATCTCTCGACCGTGGGATCAACAATGGAAAACCAACGAAAATTGCCCTTGAGGGCTGTGCTGAGATTGGTACATTACCAAACCAACTTCGTGATTAATTTTAATTGATTTATCATTTCCCGGTTTTTGTAAATATGTGTTAGCGGTTATGTGATTATATGCATTTTATTCAATGTCTAGACAATGTATTTAAAACTTGCTTCTCCAACGGTTATTCGAAGCCTTAGGTCAAACGAAAAGTTGAGAAAGCGGTGGTAGTCGTTTTCTACAGTTTATCCATACTTTAAGTCAGCTGTGGTCGCAAAAGGGAAGGGTTGGTGGAAAAATGTGAAAAAGTAAAACTGTGGAACAAAAAAGTGGAAAAGCAGGAAAGTGAAAGAAAAAGTGCAAATCCAGAGGAAAAGGAAAGAAAGGAGAAAATTTAAAAAACCCGCGTTGGTGTCCAAGGAATGAAGAAAAAGAAAGGATTCTATATAACATGACATAATATCATACGACAAAACATCACACGACAAAACATCATACGACAAAACATCATATGACAAAACATCATACCACAAAACATTGTACGACAAAACATCGTACGACAAAACATCACACGACAAAACATCACACGACAAAACATCACACGACAAAACATCATACGACAAAACATCACACGACAAAACATCACACGACAAAACATCACACGACAAAACATCATACGACAAAACATCATACCACAAAACATTGTACGACAAAACATCACACGACAAAACGTCATACCACAAACCATTATACGATAAAACATCACACGACAAAACACCACACGACAAAACATCATACCACAAAACATTGTACGACAAAACATCGTACGACAAAACATCACACGACAAAACGTCATACGATAAAACATACGACAAAACATCATACGACAAAACATCATACGATAAAACATCATACGACAAAACATCATACGACAAAACATCATGACGATAAAATATCCCCGGGAAGCCCAGAAACAAACGAACCTACAAATACAAACAAACACACACAAAGAAACTCAAACCCAAACAATGACGTTTCACCGTGTGAGGTTTTGTCGTGTGATACTTTGTCGATGATATTTTTTCGTGTAATATGTCATGCTACCATTATGATAAATACGAGTTTAACAACCGATTAATAGCAACATACTTTCCAAAAATCAACTCTTTTCAAAATTTTCATCCGCTATTTCGAAATCTGAAAATCTGATATCAATTTCAGCTCCATTGATCTTAAGAATCACTATGCGGAGAATGCCAGATAAATCCAACGAATAATTTTTGCACTGGAAATCATTTTACATGGGTGGATAAAAAATCTCATCTTCGCAACACTGCTAATTGTAAAAGGTTGAGAAATTTTTGTGTGGAACTTGTCGATGGTCGAGCATTTTTGGATTGACATCGTTTTGAAGGTCGTCCCAATCACGGAATTCAAACGGGTGGTTGCTAAAGTAGCAAAAATCTATGATGTACGTAAGGCCTTGAAATTTCAGGTCATCGACATGATATCTGCTATCTATTTCGCTCTTTCTTTGCTCACGGTAACACTTTACCAACTTAGCTTGAGTGTCGCCTCATTTGCGTAGATACGTACTCAAGTATGTAAAAATTATTGTACGACATGACGTTTACACGATAACGAGCAATTTTGAAATCGGTAGCGACCTCGCTCATACGAATATATGAAAAAAGTGAATTTTTTTTTTCGTCACATATCGAACACTTTCTGGGTTGACGTTTCCATTGGAACGAAAATAAAGTAAATTCGTTTCAATTGCGTAATTGCTTTGTGCCCGATCGGACTAAAAAAACAGTTAAATGCTTTTATTTTATAGATCGTAATTAGGAAAATACGATCTTTATTGACATCGTTGCGTCATAACGATATAAGCGTTGAAGCTATACTTTTAAATATTATTTCGAATTTTCTAGTGTTTTACACCGAAATGTATACAAATTGACGACTTTTTTTTAATTTATTGGAATGTGCCGAATTTGAAGTTGAATCAAAGTTGGCCTGCTGTGACGATCCATAAATGGGGTCTTTTAAAACATTCACGTTGAAGGGATAGGTACGATGATTGAAAAATCGTTTAGATTTTTATTTGTAAGGAACCTGCCCCGAGCAAGGCCCACATTATTTTACGTACAAAGAAAAAAAATAAAACCAAAAAGTTTATTTAATCATTTATTCAATAATCAACGTATTAACAATAATTTTCATTCAGAAAACAATGTTCTAAATTCTAATGTCGAAGTTGCCAACTTACCGACAGTTGAGTCGGTAACTTACCATTCATTCCAACTGTCATTTTTCTCCCGGAGACTGATATCACTATCGAACGAAAATTACCCACGATCGATTAAAAAAAAATTGTAATCGATAATCGAATTCCCAGTCATTTTCAATTTCCAATTTTTGTGTGTTTTGAATATGGCTTCGCGGCTCTTCTCCCCTTCAAGTCGTGATATTAAGGACATGTCGAAGACGTACCACGTGACACACGAATTCGAGAGAGATAGTCAAAATTTTTTAACTGTAATTTCTCAAGGATGAATCATTTTAATCGTAAAATTCTAGCATCTATTTCTGTCTCTATGAATTCTACATAGACTGATGCTCGATTTTTCGTCGTAAACTTAATTGACGATGACAAAACAGATTTGGAAAATTTGTGAGGTTATGTCGATGTACGTCATGCTCTTAATCGAACTTTTACTGAATTTTCAGCATGACGCTCGCGTGGTAATACAATCTGTAATTTTTTTTTTCGATTTGAGAAATTCGGCGACAAAACAGCCGTTCATCTATCAATTTAACATTGTCTGGTTAAAGGATGATGGGCATGTTGGTATCGGTTGTCACTTGTGTTCAATCAAGATGAATCATATATCGTTGGACAGCCCTTTTCACGTGAACGAAAAAAGTACTATGACGACCAACTCGTACAAGTTGTCCGTTTCGAACTAAAATCTTCGGAAAATATAAAATTCATACTTCCAATAACAATTCTTAGTTCTAATAACAATGAAAATTAAATAATTTTCAAGGCAGGATTACTCTAATCGGACAGTGAATCAGGACTAGCACATCAGTTATTCTTATT
>JAPYZJ010002010.1:0-40139 GCA_030522765.1 Ophioninae sp. B BG-2022a
TAATTAGTATAGGCCTAACAGTTGACTGCTTTAATTTAAAGCAATACGATTGATTTATTATCATTATAATTTGAACCCTATTGACTATGGTCCGTATTTGAAACCATATAGTCCATATTATGTTCACTTTATTCATGTTCATTAAAATGACATATTTCAGAAAATGTTGATGTTTGTTAAGAATTTTATGGATAGTATTTGATACCAAATACATATTGAACCGTTTAAAAAAAAACCTGATTATACTTCAAAATTCAGAGTTTTATTTAAAAAAATCCTTATGGGAGCCCATATTTGGCGCACTTACTCGATTTTTTTATTTTTCTATATACTATTCTCAAATCTTCGAAAAACTAGAACAACTTACGCATCGTTCTGATTTCAGTTTTCTTTATTCTCGCATAAGTACAGCGGATTGGAAATTTCGAGAATTTATTGAAAAATAATTGAGCAACGTAACGTATCGAAGTTTGGCATATGGTTGACTGAAACGTGAAGCCACCGTTCCAGAATAGATTTATTTTCGTACTATCCTCATTTATGAGTAAGACCGAGAACTTTTTTCAAATAGCCCTCGTATACATGTTTTTATGTTGAAAGCGTGAGCTTGTACTCCATTCAAGGTGTAATCTTGGTATGGAGCACGATGGCGTCAGCGGCGCCGAGATTTTACAACCCTCATCTCGCGTATATAATATATTTCCATGCATAGATATATACGTAAATATATTGTACGTATGCGTAAGTACACCCACGCTGAGCTGCGCACGTACGATAGACGGATAAGAAAATAATGAGGGAGGATTCCTCGGTTGAGTCTCGTGCGACGCAGGTGTACCAAAATTTACCACATGATGTCGTTTTCTGTACGGGACCTTACGCATTTGCACACAATTTCCGAGAGATAAGGCTGTGGTGCTCGTCAAGTTGTGACGGTGAAACGCATTAGTCGTAACCGTGAAATCATCTTCTCTCGATGAGAAGTATTCTTTAGGATCGTTCGATAAAAGTTATCAAAAAACATCCACTCTTCTGTAAATCTGTTATAATTTTCATTCATCCGTTGCCAATGAGCAAATTTGCATTTTCCAAATGTAACAAATATAATTGTTTTTTTTTCTGTACTTCTATTGGCGGATTTGCGATTCGAAAATGACGCAAACATTTTTTCATATTTTTATTTAGCTGTAACGAAAATCTACAAAATATGATTTTGGGTAATAATAGGAATAAGAAGCAGATCAAGATTTTCGTTGCGTTTTAACAATCCGGAATTTATCCAAAGCACATTGAGATCGAAATCACTTTTCGTTTCATTTGATTATCATTTTTCTGTTTTTTTTTTCTATTCGCTTTGTTTTCATTTTTGTATTATAATCTTTTGTAATTTTATTTTCCTTTCATTTCATGTTCTGTTTAGTTGATTTTCATTCTTTGATACATTTATTGTACCCATAAAACAGATAAACTAAATTACAATGTAGTCTGCTTGGCTGTACGGATTTACTGGGTTACTTTGACGAGCTAATTAGCACGGATCATGGGTATGTCCGTTCATATCCACGTGTGTGTCCGTGTGTTCGTCCTCCTGGGAGTGAAGGGGTTAATGAGCCGCTCTATCCTACTGTAGGTCGGATAAGCAGCGGTTTATGTCGAGGGTCAAAGGTCAAGTCTCCCTCATTTGTACAAACGGATCAGCGCGCACTATATATACAATGGAGGCTACATTGAATCCATGACATCTAGGCAAAGTTGGCTATCAGCTTATCTGGCTGGCATTTATTCAAACGGGTTCTTGATACCCAGAATAGGGCTATCCTCCGAACTGGATTTGAAGTTTTCACCGTTCGAATGCAACGAAAGTTCTTCTGTTTTTGCAGGTTTGCAGATTTCCATTGCCGATCACTGACTATAACGATCGTAAGAAGTTTTCTCAATGTTTTTTAAAACGAAACACTAGCAAAAAGTAATGAAACGTTACGTATAAATTGAATGAGTAATTTTCTTATCTCAGAGTTTTCCAAAAGGTATTATGTACATGCAAAGAAGTATGACATTCATGAATAAAGAAGCAATAACCGAAGTACTCGCTTACTCGCTTCAGTAACAATCGACTCTGGAAGCACGTATTACCGAATAATTTCCTTTTAATACATTTTATTTAATTTCATGGAAATTTAAGGATACAAGAAAAAACTTTAAATATTCGGAAAGTATTGATTGTTGCACGGTATATTACATGACCTTATGACCTTCAAATGAGCTCTCTTGTACCAGTCAAAGGACCATATCGATTTACCAAACGCCTTGAATATAAATTTGATTTTTCACTTTTCACAATTCAATGCTTAGCTGCAAGTTATAGTCACAGATGTGAGCCTCGCATAATCCACAATCATTCGAGGGATTTTTCACTCTCGATAGGTCTAAAAAAATGAATACTCGCAAAACCAATAGTGCAGACATCGGAATTCACGTATACAGAACTATGTATTGATTTGCTTGGCCTCAAACTCGGACGTCCTCAAAGTCACGAAAATTCTCTACACGTTACAAACCCACGCAACACACAAGCCCTCACTGAATTCCAACTATCCCTGGTACACGAATTCAGTCACCGTATGGAGTCTCTTCTTAGCCCAGGATTGCTTGATCAGCGTTCACGAATTTGGGATCCGGTCATCCCCGAACGTAGGGTGTACACATCCGTATCTGTATCCGCGAAAAGGGCGAGCTATCTCCTGCCCCTCTACCTTGTCGACCATTGAAATCTACGTGGATCCGACGATCTTCGCTCTGCGAACGTAATACATACACAGTTGCGCGAGGTTTAACACCGCGAACCGTTTCGTGGCAACGATCAGCCGAGATTTCGCTGTAGGGTATAGCTGATACTCCGGAGGGTTGTTTGCTCGGTTTTCGTGGGGATGAAAACCCATCGTTTATACACCCGCCCACGTATACTGGTATAAGTAGCAAAGCGAGAATGTGAGCAAGGATCCAAGGAAACAAAAGTAGGTACGCAGAGGAGGATGCTGGGATATTCGTAACCCTAAAGGGGCCAACGGTTGGGCGATTGAGATGCCTATAGATAAGAGGGTAAAACACTATCTCTACCCTCAAAAGCTCGAAAGTGCGAGCTCTCGAGTCGACGGGTTTCGCTCCGCAATATCGCTGCTTGCATGTGTCTGTCTGTCTGTCTACGTAGCGCGATATCGCGCGTCTGGGAGCGACAAATACAAACGCGTCTCTGGTCCCCAAGAATCGCCTCATCGCTTGCGGTACGAGCGTTATACCTGAATGTTCTACTCGTAGTGTATGTGTGCTCGCGTGAGTGTATTCGTGTATGCAAACACTCGGTTATTTTTGTAACTCTAAGCATACGGAAAAACAAGAGCACAGAGACTTGAGTCGAAAGATGGAGAAAGATTTCGTACCTACTGGAGGAGAGCAGTGGCCCAAGGGGGGGGGGGGGGGGGGGCGCGTGTTTGTAGCATTGCCGGTATTGTTGGCGTTGGCCCATTGTCCCAAGAACGTGACGACGCAAAGCCCCTTGAAACAAAACATCTCTCTGTCTAACATGGGTGACGTCGTCGGCAATGAGGGGCGATAGCGGACGGGGAATGCGCAATTACGTGCACCCCCGAGCTCGACGCCGCTGCATTAATATACACGGGTCGTTTGTGCATAAGTGTAAAATATAGGGTGGCTAGGAAAGTAACGTTCAAAATGGAGTTACTTCTGGTGATGTTTATAACCATGAATCTTGGGATGTTTTATGACTCATGCTTTCATTGGACGGCAACGAACTTTTTTTTGCCCTTGCGGGGGTCGATTGGTTTGTACGAACTCACATTGGAATTTTCGACTATTATTTGGAAACAGGCTTTGAATAGTCATAGGAGTAAAAAAATAAAAAATAGAAAAAATTGGAGGGTGTTTGCATGGTCTTTTTTAAATGGTTTTTTTTTTAATATTCTAATGCAAAGAAAATGACGTTTTTTATTTTTCGTAATATTTTTTTGCAGATTTTCGCAACGATAATCGGACAAATATTTGGAAGGATTCCCGTTCAGTTATCTACAACCAAAAATATACAAGATATTATTTACGATGATAATGAAAATAAGCAATTTAAAAAAAAAGTATTTTGTCGCATTCCTACGATGGAAAATTCAACCCCATGTCGTAGACGTCCACCCAAGTTTGAGAATCCACGGATACAGACAGATCCCAACGCAACGGGAAGGAACATCCATCAGACTAGTTCTCGCTGCTCTTGCAGAGTTATTTAAAGTTTTTCCAACTTTTTCCGTGGAATTGAGTGAAGAGGCTCTGCTTTTCAAGAGATATCGCCTCTCGACTCTTGTTTAACCCTGAGACGCACATAGAATACGCCTTACGTGCAGCAACGATGACGCGGGAAATTTACCGTTCGAGTTAGAGAAAGTCTCATTGCGCGGAGAAGAACGACGAAGCTATATAAAAGAATAAAGTCACAAGAAATATAGAGACAGCCTGAAGCTGTGCGTTGCATTTTTTCCAATAGAACGACCGAACCTCTTCATTTTCATTACCATGTATAATCTCCCTTTGCAAATCCAGATTGCAGATATATTGCGATGAGACTTATAACGTTCGCATCATTCGAATACAACGACATCTATTTGCTAATTTTTTCAATTTCCTCAAGCTTGATTTCAGCTACGAAACTGTTTGAAAAATCTGATTAATGGATTTACAGAAGATTCACAATACAAATAAATTGAATAATTGTAGAAATAAATGGTCGAACAATTTTTCATTAATGTCACTAATTGTTTAATAAATCATTTTTCTCAATAATCCTGAATTAGTACTGGTCACATTAGCCTAACTCTTTAACGACGACCATCCACCAACGTATAACGAACAAAGTAGAAAGAAAAACACATTCAGGCGTAGGCTTCATTGAGTAATAAATAATTAGCTCAGTGGACGCGGTCAATCGTAGAATTGAATTGTGATTTAAAAAAGTAAACTTTATTCCCATTTTATCGTGGCAACGATTTTCACGTTATTTCCTTTTGAAGGGTGGGATTATTTAATCTCATTTTGTTTCGCATATATTTTTACACATACACAGGCATTTATGTACATATATGTATTTGTAGGTATATATCGCTGCCGTAGACGCGCTATTAATAATACACGATCGTCATAACGGAAGCAAAGTACGGTCGATTTGAACGATACAGTTCCGGTGATTGTCAGTTCGTTGACCAGAACCCGTCACTCTCCTTCGCCTATCCACGATGTACACGCCTCTGCACCTACACGTACGTATACCACGCAATCAATAAAAATCGTAAGGTCGAACGACGGAATAAATTCCCTCTACGAGTGCAGAATCACTTCAGCGTACAAATTCGATACACCCACACACGCGAGCACAGTGTACACCGGTTTTTTCTGCTCTTTCGATTTCTCTTTTCTTTCTCAGACGTTTAAATGCATATGCAACAATTTAAATGCATTCGACAGTTTCAATAGAACCGTGCACGCTGCGCGACAAAAAAGCTACAATGAACACGTTATCGAAGTCGTTCAACGTTTCTCTTTTTTTTTTTGTAGCTTTTAAATCTTTCAGGGGTTACGAGTGCAGGGTTCGCAGGAAAAGTATAGATTCCGGTTTTTCTGCTGTATTGATATAAAATTGAGATATATTAGATATGATAAAGAACTCTTCCGGAAGTCGCAAAATCTCTAGAAAAAGATACATTTCACAAAAATGATTTTTTAGGACATTTTCTCGATCGTGCCAAATATAATGATCGATCGGAACAAAGTTATAAGAATATTTCGAAAAACTCTTCCGAGTGTCACCAGACTCCAGAAGTAAAGAAGTTTATCGAAAAAAAAGTTATTGGAAAATTTGCTCTAGTGTGGATACCGTCGTAAATATCGATCAGTCGCAAAAGAGTTATAAGATTATTTTTAACTCTACCAAGAGCTAGCAGAACTCCAGGTTGTTAGGTGCGAAGCAGAACTCTAGGACTTTGAATTTGAACTCGCACTCGCTCCGCCACTGACGGCTAAATTACTGTGCCATTGATTACTCAGCGTCGAAGTTTCCTCGTAAATATTCCCGCGAATTGTCCCGCGTTATTCAAAAAGAAAAAGAGAGTTTTGCCTGAGAAAAGACACTCTGTACGCTCATGAACGAAAACCTAGTATTCTATATACACCCTATATATGCCTTCGAAAAAAAAATTTCGAAACGAAAAAAAAAAATGATCCAGTGCGATAGTCACGTGTCACCGAGGAAGAAAAAAAGAACCAGCGAAACGAATATTTTTTAACCGTGTTGCAAGAGGATCTTCAACGTAATTCCAAAGTCCCAGTTATTGCCGATCGATGGTTGGGTCGACTCGCGACACGTGCGATTTTACTCCCCGACTGATACACATTTTCCCGTGATGCGAAAATTGGCTAGAGGCGAAGACTCATTAAAGTTAAAGTACGTAACGTATACGTAAAAGCACGTTTTTCAAGAACATTCGGAAAAAAAATTAAAACGCCGTCCGCCGAGCTGTCAAAGGCAGCGAAGCAACGACAGGAAGTGGTGAAACGCGAAATAAAGTGAAGGAGGAACGACGCGTCATTTCCCTACAATATGTATAGACAGGTCCCTGAAATTCTACGGCGCTATGAACAGAGTGAGGGGAGAGAGAGAGAGAGGGAGAGGTAAAGACTTCATTTCCTGATTGAGTTTCTTCCTGAACCGCACTCTCTTTACCGTTCGGCTTTACGAACCCTCGCGCGTAGCCCTTGAAAATCCCGAATTTCCGTGAAATTCCACCGATCAAATCGCCTCGAAATATTCATGATCGAAAAGACTTATTGGTCGTTCGAAAATTCAGGCAGTGAGAAGCGCGACGCTCGACTCGATTTTCCGCAAGATTTTATCGCATTAATCCGACGTCATTAGTTTTGTGCTGAAATTGAATTTTCGAGAGGGAAATTGAAATACGGGCTTTGGAGTGTGGGCGCATGCGTGTTCATAAATATTTAAGGTGTACGTTTACGTTCCCAACGAGAGTAATGGAAACTAAACTTCCGTCTCTTTTTCTACAGGCTCGAATCGTAATACACTTCGCAACGTCGCGTGGAATAATAAACGTTTCTCGTTGAACCTAAGTTCCGCAAAACGCGTCGCTCCACTCGTGGCAATTCGTACGTGCTCTCGACGGTATAAAAAAAACAAATAAAGAAAAATAAAAAAAAAGAATAAGTTGTGATGTGTTATTACACTCACCAGTGCAGTTCCAGGCTTTCCCGTTCCCAGGACGATCTGTAAGAACCGGGAAAAGATGAACCGTTAGCTAGAAGTCATGTTGCATGTGGATTTAACAACGCGCGTATGTGGCGAATAAAACATGTGATATTCAATACATTTATTATACAGACGAAATATAAATACACCAAGTGCCATTATATTTTTCCCTCGGTTCAAAAATCAAAATCATGATTTTCTTCAAGTAAACAAAAAATTTGGAAAAATCTTCAATTTCTTTAGAAAAATCATTTTTATGTTCGATTTTTTAATTAATTTATTTCGACTTTATCGAATGATTTTTTCGGAAAATTGAGGTCCAATATCCTTAATGAAAAAAAATACAAAGACGTTTGAGTGATTTTTTAAGCCCTGATGGGCACAAAAAAATGGAGGCATAAAAAAGAATGAATTTTCAGTGCATTCCGACGATACAAATTTCAACCCCATGTAAAACAAACATTGAACGAAAATCGAACAATGGAACCGCGTGTATATCACAGTCGAGGGAACTCTTCCACAGAGGTATCGGTCGAAAATCACACACGTAGGACGGTATAATATGACGATCGAGTCATATCTCCGTGGTATAATCGGACGTTTGAAAACGAGCTCGCGAGGGCCCACGGCCGATCGTATCGCGAGGCTTTGAACGTATCGTGACGAGAGATCCGGTGGAATTCACATCGCGCAAATACGGACGAAGCGAACATCGCGGATGCTCGCACACAAGGGTCTCATTCTGTCGCGGTTGTGCTTCGGACAATAGTGAGTGCGGACAAGCGCGGAAATTACGCCATCGTGTATGTGGAATTGGAGGCTCGTTTGTTCCATTCGCGGTTTTTTTTTTGTCCCGGAAATCAACCCTAATGAAGAGTCGCATTGTTTCAATGTTACATTGAATGTAAAAAAAAACACCCAATGGCCAATAAAGACCATGCAAATACATGCGAATACTCTTTACATTCGAATCTATAGATAAGAATGGGAAATCGACGGAACTATTGTTAAAACTTATCAATAACTGTAGACCTATGCTGGATTCAGTTTTATACGCAGTTTCTTCGTGAAATGCTAACTTTACAAAAGTTCCATCAGTTGATTACCAATGAGCCAATGGGGAACATTTGTTTAATTTCGTTATTCACATATTTTTAATATTCCTAATTATAAGAAATAAAAATGCATAAAAAACAAGTGATACATACTGCCTCACTCAATTCTACGTGTAAAAGATTTCCCCTAAATCCGTTATATGCCAATGAAATTTTCAGGCAATAATGGACGATATCAGACAACGTATCGTTTCGTAGACATCGACGTGTTTTAGTGGCTCGTACATTACGCCGAAGGTTTGTGATAAAGTTACTAATGAGCGGCGGGGGTCCGAAGAAAAATGGCTGATAGCGAGGCGGCAAATTGGACAACGAGGAAGTGTCTAGATGATAGCCTCGTGGCCGTTCGCGCTGTTAATCTCGGAAAGACATGATTCGAAGGACGCATAAGTAGTTTGGTATAAAGCGATAGAGAGAAAATTTGTACGAGGCCAAGAACTGACAAGATTTTTCTGAAACATTTTGTAGCTCATTTCAACGATAAGAAATCCGTGAAACTACGAAGATTTTTCTGGTGTGCCACGATTTTATCGTGATGTTGGAGTTTGCATATTCGGAATGCAAAGAAAGTTAATTTGAAAAGTTAATGACGTTAACAAGTTCTAAAAGTTAATAACGAAAGTTAGTTGTAAAAGTTTCAAAATGAAACATTTTTCCCTAAGAATTTACTGACTGATTTCAGGAATAAAAATTGATTAAATCCATTTCTGTTACGCTCAATAGAGCTCAATATTCTGATTCTTCGATAGAAATTGGAGGCTGCAATGAAAATTAAGAAATGACATAAGAAAAAACATTATGGTGTTACATTTTAACTTTTTCTTGTTTAATTACGTAAAGACATTTTCTCGAGAGTTTTTCCATCGAACATCAGTGGGAGCCGAGAAATGAAAATAAAAGTTGTATCAGAGGAATACACTTCGAAGAACACCGGAGGAAATGACTAATGAGCACAGCGTTTCAACATTTGGCGATAGTGACCTTATCATTAGGTTTTCGTGGTGCATTAATTTTTATTTCCTTTTCAACGTTATAAAAATACGGTTCAACGTCTGGCCATCAGAGATGTCAAGATCTCAATTTATCCGGTCTAGTTAATATACTTTCGTAGAAAAGTTTCGAAAACCTCCCTTTCCCTGATTATATCTTGTTAATAAAAGGAAAAAATCCAAGCTGATTAATTTAGTCGGGATCGGTAGAGTTTGAAATGGAGATGAGAGAGTAGTCATATTCCAAGCGAAAAGTTTCGTTAGTTCGAGTCTTTTTTTCTTTGGGCAAGTTATCTACTCTCGAGACTTTTCTGCACTCTTTCTTTCTTACGCGGCGTTACAGCAAGAAGCGGAAGCAACGTGCTACAATCGAGTTACCTCGAGAGAAGAAAACTCTCTTTTAGTCTCTCCTTAACTAAACTCTCTTCTGACTCCGTCGTTCCGCTCGGCGTTGTCGTCGTGCCGTTGAGAGAGAAGTACTCCCGAATGAAACTCATCTCGCAACTTTGTTGAAAATTTCTACCGAACGTGTTTTCAAGGTTCATTGTCTCGTCTCTTGTAGCTGTCGAAGGATTATCACAGCGTACCACCGCGCTGCTGCAATTTGTTGACCGACGATATTCCATGGGCGACGTAATCCAGGGACTCCATTTTTTATGCACCAATTCCCTGCGCGACAACATCGTTTTGCGCAATTCCCTTCGACCGAGAAAATCGTCGAAAGAAAGAAAAACTTAGTCTTCCCTCACGGTAACAATCGTGAAACTTTTTCAATTATCGTAATCGTTTTCAAAGCGTTCGCATGTGGCAAATTATGCGATACGGTGAAACCTTTCAAAAACTTTAAAAAAAGTAACTCGAACAAATTGGCTGATACTCTTGCAACATTCGCTTCGCGTGGTCGTGAAAGAGAGCAAAGGTTGCAAAAGAAAAAAAACTCAAACTCGTACTGCCAATCGCAAAGTGGAAAAAGCCCTACAAACCGGTTTTATTTTTCATCGCCGACTGGGCCATCGTCCGATTTTCCGAAAATGCCGAGCGGTCCGCGTAATCGACTATCCTATTGAACGAATCCATTTTCGTCTCGCGCCACATTCGCTTCAATCCCGCGGGATTTGTTATTGTGCATTTAAAAAGTCATATCCGTGACAATGCGCCATAGACCAGAGAAAAAGGCTGATGATAGCCATTAATAAAACCACACGTGGAAAAGTACATTTTCTCTGACAATGGTGATCCTGCAGTACTGGGCATGGAAACGTAATTGTTCACATTTGCGATAGAGCTGGGTGCGCACAAATCGTATAATGAAAATCATAAAATAATAGAAACTCTACGAAGCAAAGTTCTGAGAATATTTCGTTAAATACAGGGCTACTAAAAAATAAACCAAGAAAATAAACAAATTTGTCATCGCTGAGAAGATTAATAATAATTGAAGCAATTAGTTGATTCTGATTCTTGCATCGATTTCTGCATTACGTATTGATTCTCACCAATCACCGATCATCCTCAATTCGAGTTGCCCCAAGCGACAAACGATTTATTTTTTCATTTTCACAGTTACCTAACTTCTTGAAGTGCCAATTACCAATCCGAAGCGTCGTGAGATTTCTTGTCGCTCTTCATCGTCTATTATTTGGTTCTTCCGCTCCTCCACTTCTCTGCTTCACTTTTCATTGTATTCGATGCTTTTCACACCCTCCTAATCATTCAATGTTCGCTTCGAATTTGTATGAGAGCGTTTTCAAAACGTTTGTGCATATATGTATATATATATATACTAACTTATGTATGTGCGCGCTCACTTATGTCGTTATATATGTCCATGTATAATTTATATATATATATATATATATATATATATATAACGGTATTGCCTACGTGCTTCCAGTGAATGCTGGGTGCTGAATATATATATGTAATCCACGGGCAGATAGCGAAGAAGAGTGCGTGCCCCATCGGATGTCTCGGTTTTCATTGCCTGGGAATCCGAAGCAATTAGAGACTGATTTATTATTTTAATTGTCGGCCTCAATTACCGCGCTTATTATTCAACGGGCGTGACTGCTGGATGTCGCCGTCATGGGGGAACAAATGTTGGTAAAGGTTTTTTTTTCGGGTACCTTATATACATCGACAAAGTCCGTTGAATGCGAGAATAACTATAACAAATTGTAATACAAAAATAAAATTCGTCGAATTCTCAAATATGGAGAGCTCGGAAAATTGAATAAACGAACGAACGAGCTCGCCTGAACAATGGGAATCAGAACTTCTGAATGCAGTCGTATTTAAGACCGGATTTTACTTTCGTCGCTCAATAAGTTTTTTTTTGTTTAAACGCATTTTTTTATGAGATTATGAATAAAGATATTGATGTAGGGTTTGAAAAGCTTAATAAATACATGGAGGAAACTTGTATTATATATTTTCTGCGCTTTTCATACTGAAACACTGTTTTAATACAAGATTCCAATACACTGGTTTTGACATTTAAAAAGGGGGTCATCCAAAACGGATTTTTCTCCTTCATTCTTTGGTTCAATATATCACTAGCAACCGACTCAACCGGATTTTTAATGTGCATACAAAAATAACAAAATGGCGACGAAAAAGGAAATTTGCTGATTGATAAAAAATTCTTTTGTTTCGTGGACGAAAAAACATGCAATTTGTGTTTCTTACGCAAAATATAATAATGTTTTATCGATCAGCGAATTTCTAGTCAGGACAGAGAAGAGCGTCTTAGGCGACTCTACGTGTCCTAACAATACGAAAGAAGAATCATTTGAAAAGAGAAATATTCAAAAATTCTGAAGGTGGGAGCAATGATATATCGCGGGCTGCAAATGAGGTTCAGGTTTGAATATTTTATTGCAACGAAATTCGTTTGCTCGCCATCAGCCGCGAGCTTAAATGTTTCGAGTGTTTCTCAAGAGCAATGGAAATGAGGGCTCGTATCGCGAGAGGAAAGTTATTTGAATTGGCGTTGGAGTGTATTGCCCCGAATAACGTATCTACGATTTTCTCCAGAGTTAAGAAACCTGGAGATAAATGGATTGGACGAGTCTGCGCTTTTGAGCTTAAAATCAACTTTACTTAGTTGCTCTCGCAATGCGCCGGAAGAGTCAATAAATAATGAAATTCGAGGAGTGCAAGAGAAAGTCTCAATCCTCCCTTGCGATCGGGGTTTGCGTTTTCAAATCTCCAGAGAACAGACAAGTGCACGCTCATATTTCTAGCAAGAAGGGTACTCGAGGAATGGAGCAAAGAGAAAAAGAGATGAGAAGTGGATGCCCTGCATGTTCTCCATCGTGTATTATTAGCCTCTGTGTATGTTCACTCGTTCCTTCCCTCCACAGAAATAATACACGAACTTATTGATTTGCCTGAAACGTGAGTATCGCGGTTTCCACGTTGTTTACACTTAAATTCGCGAGATTGAAAAATAATGATGATAATAAAAATAATGTTATTATCTCAAGCTGCAGAAGAGACTCGAGATTATGATGACGTTGAATTTTTTATCATTGGAAATGCAACGAATATTCTGCCCCGTTTTATATTTTCACCAATATTCAATATTATATTTTACGGAGCTAGATCATTTGGGATTATAAAATATTACTAATAAATGTTTGCGTCAATTTTCATGGTAAAAATCCGGCAAAGTTGAAAAAAAAAGATTCTAGTCGCATTTCAGAATTGCAAAACTTCAACGTCTGTGTCTACATAAGAGCCTCTATAAAAATATCCAAAATAAAAAAATGAAGCTATGAGTTAACAAAAATGAATTTTCGTTGCATTACAACGATGGAAGTTTTATTGCAATTACGACAAACGAAATTTGAGTCTATTAACGCCTACGATTTCAATAGATCGAAATCACTCGAGATTTTATATCGACCAACTTGGATTTTGTTTGTAAAATTTCGCAGACCTCCACACCTCTGATTCTTTACTTTATACCCCATTTGCCCTATACGTCTGTACCCTCAATCCCTTTTCCTACTTCGCGCTCTCTTGTCGTAGTAACGAGCCTAATTACGTTATCTCTAGATCTGTATCAACACGCGCGAATCAGGCATTCAAAGCTTTCCTCGTCCAAGCGGTAATTCGGGGTCTTTTCTATCTTCGGACGTTCATCCTGTTCGACAAAAGTTACATGCGACACGGAGCCCTCTGGCTCCATTACCCAACGGAATCAAATAACGCACGGCCATTCGTTAAGAGACTTCCGTGAGAATTTTCAATTTCCGAGGTCCAACGTTGACGAGAATCCATGTGGAAACGAACTCACCGGAGTTTCGAGAGTTTGCACAAACGTTAATCGCCACATGAGTGTGCCGGAGGCTGAACCGTGAGAGCCCTTTTTTTACATACATGTGTCTGCGCCAATACCCCGTGTGTCAATACGTATAACCAAACTTTCGATACGTCAAAATAAATATACATTGGTGACGCATGATGGCTACACAGAAATTTCTCATGGTAAATGTATTTTTATAAATGGGCGTGTGGTCACATATACATAGTCAAAAATCATCACGCAGATATTTGTGCACATCAGTTCTTGATGTTTTTGTAAACATCAAATTTTTTAACAAAAAATATTGTATATAATTAAAGAAAGAAATATTCTGTGTAGAATATTCGTTTAGCTTGTAATCTGTTGTAGGGTAGATCGCGTATCCTTCAGACACCAGGAAAAAACACAAAATGTGCGTTACACATAATAGTAAATATTCATTATGTGAACACTCAATGTAAAATCATTTTTACAAGCGTACTTCACTCTTTAATTAAATACGACCTTTAATTATTACAACTAATTATTAGATTTATTAATTAAAGGTAAGCCTTAGATTTCAGGCTAGAGGATTACTGAAGGTAATACAATGATTGATTGAATGATTACGCTTGACGAATCAGAATGACGAAAAGTGCAGTTAAATTCTAAAAACGTTTATACCCACGCACCAAAGCTAACGAAAAACAACAAAGCGATATTTTCGCGAATTTGTGCCAAAAGAAAAAACAGATAAAACTTAACAAACTAGACAGATACACCGTGTCAACATCTAGCGCTACGTCACTTGGCAGTTTGATGTGAAGTTGAAAAAAAAAAAGACGAATGTACAACCGAACCTGGCATTTCAATGACACGAGTGTCGTGGTGTGTGTGTGAAAAGTGATTTGCCTCGAGGAAGATGTGACATGGTCGGAATGACTAGGCCTAGTGAAGGCAGAAAGGGTAAAGAAAAATTGCAATGTCTGGAGTGCGTCGCCACTACCATGAGAGGTTAGAGAGCTTTGAAGATGGGGTAGGTGGAGAGACGGGATGATGGTATTTCTGTGGAGCCCAGAGCCCGGAGATTCACAGGGAAGAGCGTAATGCGCCTATCACTGTCATCTCAGGCTGGTCTGGTCGAGTCGCTGAAGCCCGCGGTCTTGTCCCCGTTGTCGTTGTCATTATCGTCGTCATGAAAGGGCTTGGTTGGCCATGGTAAACCGTTTACGACCCATGTGGCTACGCCATCATGCAAAGCGCCCTCTCTTCCTCTTTCTCTTCCGGCGTTGGTTCGATGCGAGCGTGTTGGTGACTCGCTAGCATAACAGAGAGGACAGAAGCAACGGCTTAGCCCGAGTGCTAGACAGCAGACGGTGCGAGAGAGGAAAGCTGGTGAGTATAGTATTATGCTCGACATTGTAAAGCTAGAGGAGGAACGAGAGGAAAAGAGGAAGGATTGAAGCATGCTGCACGCACATGGCACTGACAACATGCAGAGTGCTGAGGGCCTCTCCTCGGCTCTCCGCGTAAGCCTCCTGAGAAGCCTTAATAATGCCCGAGTTCGCAAATTGAAGCGATTCCCATCGCGAAATCTCCCCGATACACAGTAATTGGCACGTCAAGATACTTCTGCACGGTCGAACACCTTGACAGCGAACAACGAAAAAAAAACATCTTGGCGTCCTGGGGCAAAGAACGCTCGGTGAAAAATCCGATCGAACGGGAAGAATCTTTTTTTTTCGACTCGGCGAGGATCGGAGATCCGACGTCAATAAACGATGGCTCGGCTTGACAGCGTGCAATTAAAAATACAATGTTGAAGATATGACGAATCGCCGTTCTATACCTACTCTTCGTGAAAACCTAAATTCGACTCCCAGCAGAGCGCAACGACAGGAATCCTTGATCTGTGCGCGCTACACGATGTCTGGTACTTGAGATCTACTGCGGTAAAGATTCTCTCGCATCTAATGATCGTCGATCATAGACACTCGGTAATCACTTCAATTTGGGCTGTACACTGAGAAACAAGAATTAAATATAAATAGGATGTATTAAAATGAAATAGGTTTTTTCTTTCTGTCAAGGACTATTACGATACTGTTCATCATCAATATATTTTCCTATTTGTTTCGGGTATTATCGGCAAGAATGACATATGTTTGAATTAAATAAATAAAGATGAAATTCAAGTGAATCGTATTTTTTAACGTGTAAAAAATATTTTTGAATAAAAAATATCCCTAGCAAAAGTGATCATATATTTAATTTGAATATATATATATATATATATATATAGATTTTAATTGAATAAAACTTAGAAAATATTTCAGAATAAAATAAAATGTCTATTTATTAGGTAATATTATATTACCATAAATTTGATGGAAATATAAAAAATTATTTGATATAAATAACTGTAAAAATAGAAAGTACTACGAAAGATTTGATAATAAGAAAAATTTAGTTAAATCAAATTTAAAAAATCAAATTGACCCATTTTGTCAATATCTTTTTTTTCTCAGTGAATCCAGGTCTGTTTCATGAAACGGCTCTACCAGATAAATCGGACACGGCAATTAAGAAATGGTTGCGTCTCTCACTAGGAACATCTTCTGGCCCAAAGTATATGTGCACATTCGTTGGCTACGACTCCATCCCGATGATACTTGGGCACAACAGCATACGCGGCACATTCGAGCTTTAGACATCCGGTACAATAACCTCTCTCGGTTATAATCGGTCTCTATTTTCTCGCATTGTTCGAAGGTCACGTTGTACTCGCGTACATGTGCCCTCCCGAAAGATACACACGAGTGCGCGCGTACACTTTAGCCATGAAGATTATACTGGCACGCCCAAACTTTTTCGTATTTAGTATGTGTGATACGGTGTGTAGTCATAAATATTGGAATTCTGGCAGATCGATTCGTAGTCGCATAATATGTGCAATCCGCATAGCCCCTCTCGTAGGAGACTTAACTTACAATCAGTACTCCAAAAACGTCAACGATGAGCGATCGTTAAAAAAAAATTCTCAAACTTCATAGATCCGCTATTGGATGATGAAAATGAGCTCTAAATCATTTGTTGAAAAAGTAAATGGATCCCGAATTTGAATATCGCGAAACTACAAATTTTGTAAATTGGGTTTTTTTGGGTTTGTTTGAAATTAAGAGTTTAAAATCAAACTAACGAACCCAAACAAACCCAAACAAATTTCGTGCTTTTGCTGGCATGACCTTTAGGAAATTTGTAGTTTCGGAATTTTGAGCCTTGTTTCCTACCCAACCCCATCCCATCGAATGAAAGTAGTCATATATTCCAAATATTCTTTAGTTCGATGGGATTAACTCGTATTTCCCAACTAACAATTCAGGAGTGATTTCTATCATCCAATAACCGATCTATTCAGCTCTAGTACTTTTTTTCACTCCTTATAATTTCATCCCAAGTAATTGTTAGTTCTCGTCATAAAAAAATGTTTTCTCGCATAATTGAGTGATTTCTATGGAGAGAGAGAAATCGTGGACGCGCACACTACAATGAAAGTGAAATGTGTGTGCCTATGTGGGAGTAAGTATAATCCATACACATATATATGTACGTGAATAACGATGAAAAGTGGAGCGACGCAAGTAGAACAGATGAGAGGACTTTGCAAAGTTTGAAATTGACACAAGACGGCGCACGCGGTTCTATTTGGCCCTCGGCTCTTCTCTCCGTTGCGACACGTATGCAATACACGTGTAGGTGATAATTGACAAGTAAAAATGGAAATCGAAGGCAAACGAGGGAAACAAACTCCCGCGGGTGACCGCATTTCACAACGCTACTGCATACAATAAATACAGATAGCAACAAAGACTGTAGGAGAAATACGTATGTATAAATATTGATGTATTTGTTTATTCAGTTGTTTATCTATTTGCAAACACGAAGCCCACAAATACGTGAAAATGAAATCGACATTGTTTTACGTTTCTAATATCGTCATCTCACCCTACCCGCGCTTTCTCAAATTTCTCTCGACATCACGCTATGGCATTCGTGTTCTCACGTGCGCCATGCAAACTTAATTTCTTAATAATCGTGAGATCAATTCGTGAGATAAATATAAGAAAATTCGTATTTCTAGACGAGTATGTATAAAAATTCGTCGCTGAAGGTACACGAATTTCATAAATTTCAGATAAAGTTATACTGAGTTATAGATGAGTTTGTGTTCGAATAAAAACAAATATTTACTTTCTTCGAACATATTTGTTGTTACAGCTAATTCCATTCAGACATTCTTGCTATACATTCTTTACGTGTTTTCAAAAATAATTATGAACCGAACATCAATGAAATTTTAGTATGGGGAGGTATCGCAATTGCTAGAATTGTTCATCAATATTTTATTACCTTTATGGGTGGTGTTTCGTCCGAATCCTTTTGCTACAAATTTTTCATGTTATTTCAAAGCACGCACTAAATATAGCGATTTTAAACGAAATTTTTCCGGGTAATTATGCTTAGGTACTTCTAATTTTTTATTGCAATCTTTCCACTTTTCTACCGAGTATTAAGACAAAGAGTTGCAGACTTTGCGTTTGCCGAATTTTCCATGATTAAACGTAATCTTCGTTTTTTGACAATTCGGCATTACCGATACGTTCGTTTCTCTGGCCGTTATGATTTTTCAAAGTAGATGTGACGTGTGTATCCCGCGAGCAATTGAAGGGTTAAAATTCTAGAAGTAAGTTAGTTTATGTGCGCAACTATATGGTGACATAGCGACGCTAAATACCATTGATCCGTCCAATGTCATTGAAGCAGTGTCAAATATTATTCCAGGTTCTAGAACTTGCATCGTACATGCATATACGAGGGGCTATCACATTGGAGTAAACTGAGAACAATGCAAGCCAGTTTCAGCGCGATTGTAACATTTCGCAGGGGCCACCTGATAATCAAGTATTATCCGAGGGACGATCCTGCGAAATAATCGGACCGTGTCTCAGTAGTGACATAGAAACGTGCACACGAGCAAGTATACGGATATACGGGTAGGTGATAGTATGATAATGCGTGAATCGAGAGGCACGCCATGCCAACGACGAGAGGGTCAAAGGCATAGACAAGCTGCCGACTCGTGTAGTATTGACGGTCAGTTCATCAGATGAAATAATCGATCGGTTAGTTGCACGGCCTCCCCGATATCTCCTATCATATACTCGTTCCTCGTTATCGCGACTGCTATCGATGAATGAACTCATTGGAGGGGAGGGAGGAAAAGAGAAAGAGGAAAGGAGAAGGAAGAAACAGGGAGAAGGCAAAATTAATTATTGGGAGAGAACGTCGACTAGAAATCAATTAACGTCAATTCATTCCTCCTATTTTTGGTTTACCCGTTGTGGTTTTTTCTCCATTTACAAAATTATTTTTATTAAATTGTAAACGAATTTTTATGCACGGAGAGCGATCAATTTCACGTAAATGATCGAGTCTTCGTTAGTCGACAATTCCTTTATGAGGAAAACCTGAAACAAGCTCTTGAAGGCCCTTAAAAGCCTTCAAAGGTCAATTACGATAGGAATTGTACACATTGTACTGACGGCCAAGCTCAGCTTCGACGAAATCGTTTGTGGTCTTTTAATGACTAAACTCGATTATTCTATAATAGGTAAAAGTGGGATTTTAAAAAATAAGTATGAAAGATTTATTATATTTTACATTTATAAGGTATCCTTCGAAAAATTAGATATGTGACTTCTTATTGCCCTTATTTAAACATGAAAAGTACCAGCGCGCATGTTCACACAATCCCATTTAATTTTTTTGATATTTTTATTGTGACTAATTTTTGCAAGGTACTTTCCACAGGAAAACTGATTTTTTACGAAGCACACTCACGCATATCTGTTGACAGGGATAACGTACAGAACTACCATAGTTTCCACGAGGTGTCAGGGAGGCAATTTTGAAGAGTGACCGACCGCTGGGGGCCTATGCGAGGCTACCCGATTAGGGCCCTAATAGAGTTAGGGAAATTCTATATGGGCCAATAGAAATCGACTAAAGCCCTAATTGAATATCCTCACGGGTCGTTGGTATAATACTGGCTCTAATGGGGATTAGACATGAAGAGGATAGGTTGATAAAGAGCAGAAGCATTACGTCAACGTTGTGCCAACCTTTTTTTTTAGTGAATTTTTTCAACGGATTCAACAAAAAAAACATTTTATAGAACCATCGGATTGCCAGAAGTAGGCACAGGCTGACATTCATTCACGGTTAGATTCAGGCTAAATCTCGGACAATAGAGAATGATGAGAATTTATCCGGGATTTAATGAAGAACATAGAAGTGCGCAGTATTCTTTGATATCTGGACACGACCAAGCGTGGGCCGGGACGGGCTAGAGCGATGCGAACGATACACCCGTCTCTGAATGTCTAAACACCCAAGAGACGCTACCAAGGCTCTATTCTGTATGGCCGTTCTATTTCCGGCCGGACGTCCGACCCCGATCTCTTTCTCTTTCTAGCTCACAAGGCAGATACCCTAAAACATCCGCCGACAAGTTCGGCCTTCCTTACTGCTGCACTCGTCGATGAAATATAATGTAGCTCGGTTCTACCTCAGCAGAAAAAGCTCAATCATTTTTCGTTAAATCAAAGATCATTAATTTTGGTAAATTGCTTTATATCTATTTTCCATCTAGACCGAGTTGAAACTTCTCTACTTTAGTCATGGAAGAAATTCGTAATGAACTATACCGCCCAAAAAACAAACTGTACATCATATAAATGCTGCTTGCGGTGACGAATTGAAATTGATCATACGAAAAACGACAACGCAAGAGTTTTGACGTAATTTATTTTGCTAATGGGCTTTTACGAAAGAAAAAATATGGATGAAAGAAATTAATAGGGAATACAAGTTCTGTTAACTAAGGTTTATATAGGATTTACATTTGGACAATGCATATAATGGATATATATATATATACTGGTAAACATGACAAACAGAATATTTCGAAACTTCTCTCATAGAAATAGTGATTTGTATTCCTAAGCAAAATGGTCCTTCAGTGATTGGAAGCGATCCGTCCGAATAACTAAGAGCACCCGTGGGAATATCAGACAGCCTGCAAGTGCATATTGTTGTTGGGATTTCGAGGAAGCAAAGGCGCAATGTACATACGTATATCCAAGTTTCAAAAGTTTCCTTGGATATAGTTGGATTTGTCCACTCCAAGTTGACTCCAGTCTGGAATTACTGTAATGCACATTTTGAGGAAAACTATATATGTATGTGCGCGCAGAAATGTTCGAGATACAATTTCCATTGACTCCGAGATAAATTCGTCCCTGTGGACATTCCCCGGCTTCTCTTTCTCGCAGCATCTGCAATTCAAACGTTGGACCTAGTGATAGAAGCTTCAATATAGCCGGGAAGCCTCGAGGGAATATTCTCTATGGATTATATAACTGTATCAAATATCCTCACGCGAGTCGGCAAAGAGGGATAAATTGCGCGATCTACTCGACATTCGGAATGACTCTCGTTTGATGGAGGGGTTGGGAAAACCACCCGAACGAACCTCATAAAGCCTATTACGCTTGAATGCTCGTAACTCGCGGCAAAAGAGGAGCGCAGGTTGCGTACCACAGGAAGTACGATTTTACGATTTACAGATACGAGAATTGCGTTTCAAGGGAAGCTCTCCTGAAATCGCATATTTAGATTCCAGAGGAATATTTAAATATTCCGCGGTAGCAGGGAAGCGATGAAAAGTTCAGAAATAGACAGGGGTTCGACCATGATCTCACGAAAATCAGCTGGCAGCTGCGAAATCACATAACTGGTATGAAAGGGTTTTGCAACCAAAGATCGTGAAGAATTATCCAGAAAAGCGATCATACGAGATCAAAGGCAACCTTCGTTCTTGATCATTGATCAATAACTTTTAGAGTATCAAGAAGGGTGAAACCTTCGAAAGCGTAATGATCAAACGACCGCGACTAAAGTCAATGAAACCATCGACGTTTTAAGAAAACCGAAAGCGCAAACTCTCAACTTGTTTCCTTATTTCCCGAGCTCTCTATTGACGTTTCGTAGAAAATGTTGAACGAACGAACGTGAAAGAAAGGAGCGAAGTGTTTGTAAAACATACAACTGTATATTACAATGGCCAAGTGAGGCAAAGAAAAAGTTGACGGCTTATAATTAAAATGAAAGAACTCCGTTGTGAAAATACGTTTTACTCAAGTGCAGTGGGGGGGGGGGGGGGGTAGGAAGGGGACTCGGGTCACTGCCTTCGAATTTCTTTGACAGACGCCTGTCGCGCACCCATTGAAAGCGTTTCTTGCGTCATATGACGAGAGAAAAAAGCCAGCGGAGCAACGACAGCCTTATGGACGCGACAGTTCTCCAGCGGCGTAGGAATAAGCCAAGTTTTCTATACACCGAGGGAGAAGCAACGGCAACGGAAAAGATCATCGTTCGGTTATTTATACCTATAGAGATTCAACGCTGCTCGCGACTGCAAGCTCCGACGCTTGTGGGAAAGCTCGCGACGATGTGACGAGCTACGGTCAGCCAGTCGAAGTACTAAATATAACAGTCCAAATGGTAAAATATAACTGCGGGCAGAATCCTAGGTTTGGACAGTTCCTCCAGATTAAAGAAGACGACATACATTGCCTTTAAGTTTCATTTTACATGAGTTCGTTTATGGGGTTGTTTGGGCAAGTAATGATTCAAAATTATCGATCGATTATTTTCATCTTTGTGGTTTTCATTGAATTTGGCGTTGTGGGCATGTACAGAGTGACCCACGGCAGAATGTCATCCGTGAAATGGGGATTAGGGGTGAAATTCTCAATCGATTGATATTAGCACTGAGGAAAAATTTGATATTAACAAAATAGGTCTATTTGATTTTTAAAATTTGGTTCAATTAAATTTTGTTGTATTATCAAATATTTCCTAGTGAACTCTATTTTTATAGTTTTTTATATCAAATACATTTATTTATTCTCATAAAATTTATGGTGATAGCATCTAATAACTAGATATTTTATTTATTCTGTATGAACCTTTTATTGCGTTCCATCGGGGCACATACAAACTTTTGGCACTCAGAGATTCTCAAGTTATTTACGGGAACAATAAATTTCCGTTGCATTCCAACAACGCCAACTCCAATCTCATTAAATTTCCATTCTGCATCGAAACAACATTTTCCAGAATATCGACGTAACATTTCGGGCAAGTGTCAGGGAATCATTCCTTTGCGCTTTCACCCTGAACAATTAAATCTCGATCGGGTTTATGTACAACGCGTAACTTCAACATTAATTGAGACGTCAAGCGACGAAGTGTTATTTGTATCGGAGCGGTGACCTGCTTTCGCCATAATTTCCATGACATCGAATATCCAGAAGCTTGCTGGTCTGGCGAAACTGATTATATACATTCGTATGAGCGACTACAAATTCTCAAAATACTGGAGTGGCAATAATGAGAATCAATATGACGTCAACTGTACGCAGGTTGATTCATTGCTGTCACGAGTCTTTGTCCATTTCAGATTCGCAACGTTGTTTCGTACAACTTGATTAATGCAACTTTGATTATCAAAATCGATGCGAAAATTCAAACAATTTGGGATTTGACAAAACGAATTTTTTTATTTGTGCTTTTTCAAAAGTAGGTATCTATCATACCTTCGATCTAAGGATGTACTGAAATTACAGAAACTCAAAACGAAAGACGAACCTAAACGCCGAAATTTGATTCTGGAATTTTCGTCAAAATCACATTTCTCTCGGCGCATTGTGTCCTTTTCTTGCTGTAAAACCTCCTTCAAGCCATAATCTTCATTCAGCTAGGAAAAAACAAGTTGAAAAAAAAGACATATGATTATTTTACGATCACACGTTTCGAGTAGTTTCCGACCATTAGTATCTACATATAAACATAGGAAAGCAGACAACGAGTCTAGTTTATCGCGCGTCGGGCTTTTTTCATTTCCTGTGTATCGTAGCTCCACTCGAAAAGGCAGAAAATATGAGCGTGGATACGAGAAGAAACGTATACGTACGGTAGAGTCTCACGACGCTTTCGTAAAGACGGGCCATTTTCATCCTAGCGGGGTTGGCAAAAAATGGACAGCAGCAGGGAAACGGAACACTCTGGGAATGACGATCTACGAACACGTGTACATGTGTGTGTATGAATGTAGAGGGGGCACTTTGAAACCATTACATTTAGGTATTAACGCCGGCTATTCGCCTATCTTTTGAGGACGACCTTGGGTTTTTTTTAAGTATTGTTGGTTGGTAAAGGCAAGCTTTGAAAGTACCTACACAGAGATGTGCTCACCTTTATTTGAAGGTTGTTTCAAAGGCGATCTGCGAACGATCGCAGGTCGCGTATCTTCAAAGTAATCCAATTATATTTGTCTCTATTAGGCGTAGTAAAAAGAAATCCATGATTTTCCCAATAGATAACTTCAATTATCCGTATATCGCGTTGTGCAAGTCCAATCGGGTTACACTGGATGGGGTTAGAAAGGTGAGATTCCGTACTACACAAACTTTTGCGACAATTTTGCGATTGGTTAGTTCCAGAAAAGAATGGATTTCTTTTTACTACACCTAATATACGAGTCAGGGCGTTTGAGAGAATAAATGCGTATAATATAAGAACGTATCTATACTGTGCTATCATCGTTTTCCGCGACTATTACTTAGCGACCTACAGTCCAAATTTGGAAAGTATGATTCCGGGGAAAAGTGAAAATAATGATTGATGAAAAAAATCGATACAAATAGGTAACCCCATGAATTGGAAGCAACCAACGAGGACTCTTTAATATCCGGGTTCAAATGGAAGCAGCGCGAGACACACGGCGAATAAACCGACCCAATTAAAGCGTTCAACAAAGATTCTCTCCGGCGAGGTAAGCGTTGCCCTGGAAACGAATCGAGGAAAAGGATGAGCGGGGAATATCGCGAGTTGAGTGAGGATGGCGAATGTGCGCGATGTACGGACACGTTAATGGCCCATTTTCTCAAGAGGACCAGTATTCAAGTGGCCCCCTTGCGAACACCGCGATACTCGGGTTGTTCGAGATGGTCGCCGAGTGGATCGATATCATCGAATAATGAGAGAATTCCCGGTTACGATATCACCACTTGGCAAAAGTGTACAGATATATACAGGGACACGCGTCGGAACGTGTTTTCGTCTACTCATCCGAGGATCCTGGCCTAACCGACCCTACTCTGTGTATCTCTCTTTCCCTGGACCCGACCACCGGATACGTAAAACAATGTGAAGCTGCGGTGAATAAAGGAAGATGGCTGGTCGAGTTCGTGGCAACGAGAATGCAGGAATCATATGCTGATGGAGGTTGAGCGAGGGGAAGGGGTATGGCGAGGAAGCAGTGACTGAGTATATGCTTAACCCAGTTTCTTGTGTTTCTATCAACCGGTAACGATCTTGCTCGTCGTTCTCCGAGTTTGTTAAACAAAAGCTCGTGAGCTTTTTGTTTTCCATAAGCTCTGGAAGCGTAACGTTGCGAGGGTAACGTCACCGATAGACAAGCACAAACATGCACAAGCACATGCGCGCAAGAACATTCGTTCATTGTGCACTTTGTATCGGTCGCCAACGAAATACATACATACTCGACAATGGATTGGTGAAACACTGCTGCACCAGTTGCGTACAGACTCGTTGCGGGTGGTTAACACGCGAGTGCTTCATAATTAATATATGTCTCTCGGGCCAGGAGGGGGAGTGATAAATGGATCAAAGAGAAACTTTCGTCTCTCGCTTTGTTCTCTCGACGAGTGATTTCATCAAATTCGTGGATGTTCGTGGCAAAATGGATGAATATTCAGCTTCAACAGCAGCGAGGTTCCCGCTTCATCGATCGAAACACTTTTTTTGTAATTGGATCCAAGCGTAATTGGGAATTCGAATATTCAATGACGATAAAAGGAAGAAAGAAACGAAGGTCGACCTGAGGAGAACGAATGAAAAGTCTCGGTAGTTCGTTGCTTGAAAATAGTTTCGAAAATGTTGAAGAAAAGAGACGAGCAAAAGGAACGAGCTCGAGGAGAAGCGCGATCGAATACGGACGTGAAGATAAGATAAAAAGGTGAAAAAAAAAGAATGATATCGCTAATAAAGGGATTGACGATATATTTCGCAATCGTCATCGATTCTCGCGAAATTCAAGTTTGAATCATTACAGTACAATGAAAATGAACTTTTCTGTATTCCTTAAACGACGCGTTTATTAAAAATCCTTTCATCGAGATTTGCAAAAAATCTTGTCAAGTAATAACAATGAGCAAAAAAGAATATTTTAAAAAAATGTTATATTGCATTTCGCAAGATTAATCATTTCATTATTGATCGAATCCCGTTCTGAAATAACTCATTAAGTGTATTATTTCTTAACGATATTATTTTCATTCTTAACAATAACATATTTCGTATGACTTCTAATTTCATTATCGATCGATTCCTCGTAATTTGATTAAATGTAAGAGCTTTCTCACATACTCCGAATGAATATTCAATTATTTACGAAATATCTCAAACCCGTCCCATTGTATTAAAACGATGATTATTATTATCAAAATCTTGGCATGCCATGATATCACGATAACCATTAGTTGTCATTCTCAGTTACGAGTGCTGTGTGATATTCGACAATCGAATATTCTCATTCGAACTTCTTGCACTCCAAGCCGTCACTCAGCGTCGAGTGTGAGCGATGGTGAGCGACGGTAGTGCAGCAGTTGCTTGGATATTGAGACGAGAATTAATTCAAACGAGTTTTCCGCTTCTCGACGATCGTTTGACTATATATATATATATATATATATACACATAGGTAGACGTGTGCCATGCAATAGAATAAAATTCGAGCATTATATACATTCACAAACAGCCTATTAACCGGCTACCGGTCATTCAGGGGACTTTCACCGATCCGACGCGTTCATTTATATGTGATCGAGGAATCTGACGGCGAGTGCTACTGTTATAGCTGCTATTATAATTATTCTTGTATCCATGATTTTTATGATCAATTATTCCCAATTATCAGCCATTATAGCTACTGTTCAATCATAAATAAATTATTATTATTAATTATTTACTTATCACCAGACAACAAAGTGAACGAGAATTTATCAGTCGTCACGGTTACTTGTTTTATCTTGCTGTAATAAACAATTTATTGGAAAAGGATATTTCTATCCCATCGCATGGATATTGCCCGTTTCAAGGATGTCCCTGAACGTGGAAGTCTTCAGGATCACGTGTTTCTATCAATAACGTCATTTTTTTGTGTTCGTGTGTATATATATTTTTTTATAAAGTCTAACGAGATTTTTCGTATTATAGTTCTTAGATTCCCTATAAGAATCTGCAAATAGCGATATTAAATCTGATGGCAAATAAAATTAAACTCAGAGCAAAGGCTTCAATGCAAATTATTCGTAGGCTCTAGATAGCAGTATACAATTCATATTGAATATAATCAAATTTAAATATTCAATGCGCTAGGAACATCGCGAAAGCACTTCCGAGAAAACAGTTGCATGCACGTTGCCGCAGGTTTCTTGTCACAGGGAAGCATTTTTTGCAAATGTAAATTATTTTAGAAATGTGAAAAAAAAAGACAGATCAATTAGAGGCTTGAATAAAATCCGGGAATTAAATAAGTTTATTCAAGCCCCAACATTATCTTTACTGTTAACCAAAAAAAAGTACAGAGACTAAATGATGATACTTTTCCATTGCAAGACGATAACTTCGCAAAGATGGGCTTGGATTTTTCTTACTGTCCAACTTCGCAACATTTCCATCAACTTAGATAGACATTTTTCGAAATTTTTTCTAAAATTTGAAAAATGTTTTCCAAAGTGGACACTACACCATCAGTATCTCACGATGATTACGTTGCAATTGAGACGTTTGCAATAACTGTGCATTTTACCAACTTTAAAGATGTGACCATCTTTCAAGATACGTTTACTTTCGACGAAAAAATTAGATAATCCGAGGTTTTCATCAAACCAATCATAAATTACATCGTCAGCATATAGAAATTTGCATTGAACCGTTTCACGCTTCTTTTATAACCGGCACGATTTTTAATCGTTTCATAGCTGAGCAGTCACCGCTCCGAGTATCGGCTATAAAGGAAACTGCTTAACTCGAGGGAACGGCGCGCGCTCAAACGTCGAGCGCCCATCCATCAGTATCGGTTTATGTGCATAAATATGCACATAATAAAATACCTAATGGTTTATGCCTTGTCTCGGAGTCTCTTGGGTAATTGAATATGCCAGATAAAAATAAGAGACCTTTCATGTATGTCTTATGTTGAGTTGCAAAGCAATACGGTTGAGCGAACTAGCGTTGCACCGCACGTTAGCCTCTAGTTATAAGGGCGCATGCGCGTGTGCCAAGGCTTACGGAAGTCCACCTGGTCACAGCTACTGGAATAGAGCCAGAGGCAGTACGAAAGACCATGTTTTGATGCTGTTGCGTGTGTCCCTGCTATCTCTCTCTCTCTCTCTCTCTCTCTCTCTCTCTCTCTTTCTTTTTCACATATATCCTCACATATTCCTTCTTTCCCCACAGGTGCATCAGGCAGAGACAGCAATAACAGTCGACGTGCGACAGGAACGAAGTAAAACGTTATTTCATCGTTCCAACTGCTTAACGTTACCCCCAGTTGAACTTTTTTTATGTGCACTCTTCATATTTTCGTTCAGTCCCTGCTTTTATTCATTTACTTCGCTTTGGAGTTATCCAGTAAAAAACTGGAAGCAAAGCAATGGGACAAGCGAGAATTGTTAATGTACGTTGCTGCTGTCTCGTAAAATATTCGAAACGTCGTAATTGCATATTTTTTCTTACCGTTGAAATTTGCATCGTTGGAACGCAACGAAAATGAATTTGTCCATCGCTCTCAAAAAGATTGACAGCAGTTTCGAGCTGTCTAAAAGATGGAAACAATTGTTCAGTATTTTCATTTACTGATGGACAGTGGGAATCTTCAAAATACACGAGTTTGTATAACACTGACTATAACTATTTGAATAAGAGTTTCGTTGCAGTCCGAGGATGCAATTTGTATATTTCGTCACCAATGAGACCTCGACAAGAGAGGGTCATCAAAAGTCGTGATAAATGATTTTTCTTAGAGTATAACTTTGAGCAATTTGTTTAACCGAGAAATAAAAAATTGTCACATCCAAGACTCGCATCGTTCACCCGTGTGTACTTGGCACCCAAGTATTTTCGATCTTGACATGTTTACGGTTTCCGAAGAATTCTGTTTATAATTAATTGTAATACAATTGAGTTTGAGAAATTAAAAAAAAAGTAAGAATTAATATCGGCGTTATTTGGGTGACAAGTTCACACAGGTGCATCGTTCTGTTGATACGAAGATTTCTCTTCAATTTTCTTCGACTCTTTCTAAAGTCGAAATATTCACGGAAAACGTTGATGAGAAAAAATAATTCGGTGCAGTGCAACGATGGAAACCTTAGACCCATACGACACATCCAGCACCCTTTTTGACGTTATTTTTTGGGCGACCCTATATATAAATGTCTACGTGTGTATATAATCCGAGGTAGCGAACAAATGTTTGGCCGGGACAGCCAAGACGAACGAATATATATATATATATATATATATGAAAACGTCGGAAGCAGCGGTAACAGACAGATCCGTGATTTATGAATCTTCTCAGGCCATATCGTTCGTCGTATACGGTAACATTACCCACGTGTTACTCCCTCGCGCACCCTATATAAAGCAATACAGAATGTGAAGGGTGAATATGGGCCGTGAATTTGTGGCCAACGAGAGTCTCGTGTGTCCTACTTTGGCTGATACGCCATTATGAAACGACAGAAAATCGTGTACAGTGAAACGATGCGAAAAGAAAACTTTCAGGATGGGATTCATAAAAATATTATGGGTGTGCTTCCGAAAAGCGCATATCGCCGATCGATCTGAAATTTGATATGATAACGGATTTTGACCTCCTTATCACGAATATCGCAACAAAAATTGGCGCAAACGCCATTTTGAATATGAAAAACGAAGGAGTAAGTCTGTTCGTTCGTCATGCATAATTGCGCATTCCTAGCCGATTAATGTGATATTAATGTGACCACAGTTATGTGATCATTAATTATGTCTGCTTAATCCTTTAATTTATAGTTATTAGAGTTTGCATCTCCTTTTTTTGTGAACACAACCGATTTTTTGTTTACTTTTTTATTTTCGTAATTACCTACCTCTTTAGCTACAGCATCAATTATTGAAAATGCAATTTAAAATAAAGGCGTACTGATTCGTAATTATTGGTTAATTATACAAGGTCATTTCAGATTGAAAGTCCCGAGATGTAAATAAATAAGATCGAGCAGTTGGGGGTAATATAAAATGAAGGAAAAAGAAGTAAACGTCGTTCACTTTTAATTTACCCAAAACGGACGAACCTGTCCACCGTCCTTATAATTGATTTCCCTGACTGCTTGCTGCGAAATTGCCAATGGTCATACCTGTGCATGTGAGAGAGTGAGAGGAAGAGAGGGAGGGAAAGATCCACACGCTATCTCGTTAAAACTCATTTTACTCGTGAAGAAACTAGGTTAGCAGGTTTCGATTCGATTTGAAAAGTACCCAGCATGGAAGCTCCTATCCCTCTCTTACTCTTTCGATCTCACTCTGACTCTTACTCTCACTCTTACTCATAGTCTATCTCTTTCTTTTTCTCCCTCTCTCTCCGGTTCTCCTTACTCGCGCGCCCAGTGGGGGACATTACCTGGCCTCGTATCTCAATGAGTGCTCTCGCCCACACCTCCCAAACTTTCATCGCATTCGTCCAAAATCGGGCGGAAATTAAGAGAGATTGCGAAACGTACTGAACCAACTACGTCGAATTGGACACCGCGTATAGGAACATTGAAGCGCCTCGTTCGCATTCGCATGAAACTCTCCATTTCTAGAGAAAAATGTCGAAAAAATGTTCTGGAAAGGTTTTTCGCATTTTCCCAGTCTAATTCTGCACTTTCGGCAAAAACTCGGACATATTCGTAATCAGCGGAAAATTTTCGATTAAACGTACCCTTTTAAGAGTTTAAAAAAGGTAAAAAATATTTTTCGACCTACCCGGCCACTTTTTCGGAATCTTGAAAATCACGAAATTTCAAAAGTTCGTAGGCTGCACTTCTTATTAGCTATGAAGATTCATTCGGTGGGTTTGGAAAAGGTTTTTGCCTGACTCAAATAATCGCGTTGGATTCGTATCGATATCTCGTTTAGTTTTCCCGATAAGTCCACTCAAAAAACCGCAAAAAAAGAGGCAAAGGGGTATGTATGGAAAAATTTGCAAAAATCGATGGTCCAACTTTGAAATTCTGCCAAAAATCGAAAATGTGGTGTGACGATGTATTTTTATACCTTGAAGATAAATTCAAGGTATAAAAATACATCGTCATGGATCTGCGATATGACACTAAAGGTCTATAATAATTATTTCGAAGCTGAGCCCACTGAACGGGCGCGCCTGATTGGCTGCCTTTAAAAATTAATAACAATTCAGGGGTTGATCCGGAAACCGTACATGCTTATATCAATCGCCTCATTTCACCCAGCCTCCCATTTCAAGGATGACATTCTTAATTGGAACACCCTGTATAGATAAATTTATCGACCTTACGAATTTCCGAACAAATCCGTTTCCTCATCGTTCAAGTAACCGCTGAAAAATCAATCATCCATCACTGTAGAATTCAAAAACGCGGAAGTTGATGCTCTTATTTAACGATAAAAATATTTCGTCCTTGAGAAATCGTGGTTTTAAAAAATTCGACTGTATCTATCGCGCTTGCGTGTCGTGTAGTACATCTCCTACGTGTCGTTAACTCGCAGTGTCACCGCATTGAATCTTCACCGCCATCTACCGATGTCGATTTTCCGCTGAAATATTTTCCTGTTTTTCATTTGACAGAAATGGTTGTTTCTTGTTTTAATTCGAATTTTAAAAAATCCGGTTGAGAAACTCGTAAAAACAAAGTTAAAAAAATAACAGAAAACATTTTTTAAATGTCATGTTCCAGTGGAAAATGCTTGTTCTCTGATAACCCGAAGAATCTCGCTCAAACCTTGAATACTCTTCCGAAAGTTGGAAGGGTTTTCACTCGAAAGGAAAGAGCCTGAACAGCCAGGCGTACTTATGTAAATAAATGCGTACTGTTACATATTTATATATGTACACATGAATAATAGTGGGTGTGCATGCGTACCGAGGTAAGTCATTCCTTTCTTCAATCGAAACGCACTGTTTCGAGTCACAGAATCGGATGATATTGGTGATGATGCATCTGCAGTTCGACACGACGAGAATTTCAATTGCGCTATCGAAACATTCATACATCACCGACTGCAACGACGGTTGAGACTGATTCGACATTTAATACACGTTGGGAGTATGCCCGATTGAATTCCCTGTGTATATGCAAATATATACGATGGGGCCCTCTGGTGTTCCTATTCTGATGGAGAGGAGACCTGGAATAGTCAGCAGCTCGAAAAGCGACTAGAGTTTTATGGGCTAAACATAACGTGTGCAGTCAAACGGAGGAAGAGTATGTGTGTGTGACAAAGAGAGAGAGAGAGAGAGAAAGAAACCGGCGGATAGAGACAGTAACTAACGTTTGAATTTCGTGCACGAAGTCATCCGTACTACACGAGTTTCGTTCTAACGGAATCGAACAAGTGCTGGATATCGCGAATCGTCGATACTCCATGATCGATGGTATCCACCACCCGCGAGTTCACCAGCTCCACATACCGAAACCTTTCTGCTGGCTGTACGTATCAGAGAACGGAAGAATATGGAAATACAAAAAAAAAAAAAACTCCTAGCTTCGTCTCAATCTCATAAATCATACGTTGGAAAAGGGTCGGCCAACGTTATTCGTGGAGAGATTACCTTTGAAAAATTATAACCTATCGTGACGTTGAAGCTTGCACCGTTTCAACGCAAACATAATTTTTTTGAACTGCTAAAACATTCGGTTTTTGAGTTGGTAAAGTGAACGTTGGTAAAATATTTGGTGAAAAAAAAATTAATTTTTTAAAAGTAAGAAAAACGCTTGTTAAAGTAAATGTTAATAAAGCGAAGTCTGTAGGTAACAGTGCCAAGGAGCTAAGTACTTCTTCGATATCTGAAGATTATATAGAAAAACAAATAATCAAAGAAAAAGCGATGTCAAGAAAGAAGAAGCTTATCTTTATCTTCATTTTGTTGAGATGGTTGATGTGGCTTCAATCTTAATTTTGTTGAGTTGATTGATGTCGCTACATTCGTTGCTTTGAGAGTAATCATTACTAAAATTCAATAAAAAATATAATTTAAGTTTCGTTCGTGATTAAAACGGTTATTTTATTCGTCATAGTTTTTCAACAAAAGATCCTCATAATTAGTAGGGCCATCACTCCCAGACTCCATGCATCGAAGACGATGGCGTGGTCACGAACCAACTTCATTGACTTTGGCTTTCCGCTTTTATACCTTGCGGATAAAAAGACAGTCCGTGTAAATTATTGCTTGCTGAATATTTTTATAAGCAACTCCAAATTGTTATCGCTGTCACACTCTGCGAGTAGGATGGTAAAAATCACTTACGGACCGATTCAATCTAGCGCACGTGTATTGAAAGTGTATTTTTGAATCTATCCAAATTTGTGGTAAGTATTGATATCCGATCCGAGAATTCATAAAAAAAAAACAATAACAACCGTTAACTTTTAGCCCAATGTCCTGCACGTTTTCTGCGTTTTAAGCTCTCAGTTACATAAACACCTGTGCATATATATATAATAAAAATGCTTACGTATATGTTGACATACATATGAACTTGCCGAACGTCTCGTAAAATTCCAGGCTTACCACAGTTCACGTCGACCATAAATCGCACATCTTGGATTTACTGCTTTGGAGTAACAGGAGATCGCGCACATATATATAAATATATATACACGATCACATTGAAACCACCTAACTGGGCGACACCACAGCGACGTTATAAATTTGGGGGTATAAACTGTCGGATTTGAATTGTCGAATAGCGAGGATCACGAAAATCTATTCCAACTGTTTTTTTTTTCTCATCGTTACATAATAATCCAGCGATTTATTTCAATCGCGGTTGTACAGGTATATAGGTAGGTTCGATTGATATAAAGGTCCGGAAAACCGGGGCATTGCAGTTGAGATCGAATTTTGTATTCTGTAACTCTTGACCAAATTCAGAAAACCCGGGTAGCCCAATTTTCCAAGATTTCCCCACAGGACGTAGATATAAAAAGATGGTTAAAGAAATGCATCATGTTGTTTGTTGCTTATTTATATGCTTTTTATGATTTAATTATGACATTACGTCGAGTGAAATTACGTGAATTAGAAAAAGTCACTTAATTTTTTTAACGAACCTCGTAAATCATACAATTATTTCGGCACTTTTGACAAAATCAAATAAAATGAAAAATGCACATTTATTTATTGTATTTTTGTTCTAAACATCAAACCATTCAAAAATGTGTGTATACAAATATGTTTTTCCCCAAATAGTAATCAGACATTCTGTCAAGGTTTAGCCAGATTCGATAAGTTCGCTTTTGTATTGTTCAAAATTCCGGTCGTATTTCTGTAATCTTTTGCATCCGCCCGGGTTTGCACAGAAAATCGTTGGATTCCAATGGAATACCGGGATCACCAATGCGAGTACAGCACGCGTACACATACGCAATCATATATGAATGTAGACAGGGAGCGGACGTACGTTCTTACAGTGGTCGCGAAATCGGACTGCGAAATTTCGCTGGAGTATCCAACCGCGACGATCCAAGCTGTCGTCAAAGGCACCTACGCTTGTTGGAAATGTCGTACGTGGGTCGTCAAATACTCTGACGTCACATGTTATTTTCTCTCTTTTTTTTATTTAATAAGTACTTTTTTATATAATTAGACTATGTGTGTTTTTAATTATAAACAATATTCTGTAGTATCACTATCAGTATGTAGTATTATCATGGGCTCACCTCTGTAATCGCAAAATTCGCGACTGTTGCGGGTTGGAAGCTTCAAGAATTTGCGACGTTTATCATGATACGATACGGATGATCCAAATAAATGTGCAAGTTTCTAAAATTACTGTCCTCAAATAAAAATGCGATTGGAACCGATTAAAAAAAAATGTTATCACCGTAAAGCCTAAAGTTTCGAGGAAAAGAAAAATAAAAAAGATCGCCTCGAAGGCGAACGTGAATAATTTCGCCTGGGACATATATTACTCAAAAATTCCGTTCGATCAAAGAAAATAACAGAAAAGAAATATGATTAAAGAAAAAAAATACTCGTTCGAGCCGAGTGCAATGAGCATTCGAACGAATCAATGAAATCCATTCTTACTGCTTGTTCTGCAAAGATAACTTTCGATTGGAAAATTCCATTTGATACAATTTTCTTCCGTTCGCTTTTTTTTCGCATTTTTTTCTTTTTGTTTTTTTTTTTTGTTTTTGGCGCAGCCGCATGCATATATCCATGGAGGCCGATCGCTACGAGGAATCTCGCGTTATCGACGTTCGAGGAAGACGCTATAAGGAGGAATCGATATGCTCTGTGCACATCACGCAGGAGGGCGCCCGACTGTCTCGCCACAAAAGGAGAACCAAGACTTTGGCAGGAGAACTGTGCAGAGTCGCCACCGGAGGTTCGCGTTCTCTCTCTCTCTCTCTCTCTCTCTCTCTCTCTCTCTCTCCACTCCTCTTTTTCTCGATCTCTGAAATGCCCCTTTCGTCTCGCTGAGTATCTTTCATACGTAGGTATTCCGTAATATTCGTAAAGCATTCCTCGTACTTTTCTAGAAAAATTTCACGTCGAGCTCCTTTTCCCTCAGCTCGTCCGCAACTCCCTCCAGTTCTCGAATAAAGGAAGGAATAACATATTTGAATGCATATCTTCAGGGTTAAAGTATAACAGAAGCTACCACGCCAAATTGATGATTTTTTACTGGGGTTGACGTCCCTTTTAATTTGCGCGTTACGAAACTTTGTCATAAGCTCGATACTGATTCAATCCGCGATCGAAGTGATCGCGATAGTAATCAAGTTGGCGAGAAAAGATCGAGCGTAGGAAGAAGATTATAGCTGAGGAACATCGGGATGAATATGGAAAATCCATTATTCGGACTCGGAAACTACGTGTGCGATTGAATACAGTGAATTTCATCGTCCTGTATTTGCCCTACTTTCCAACGTGTTGCGAACCATTTTTCGTTACCTTCGTATCAGTCTCCCCCTTAAAGTACAAATGAAATCGAAGATACAGATAAGTAGAAACCTTCAAGTTCCGTTAAACCCTTAAAGTCGATTGCCAATTTCACATAAGTGCAAAATAAAACTTACTTCAAACCTTCCGTCTAGCCTTTACGATCACTTAGAAACTGACTGACCTCAAAATCAAATCTCAAAAACCACCAGTACTACATACCAAGTGTAGGAAAAAGAAATCCATTATTTTTTGGAGTCAACCAATCAGAAACTGATTTAACCAATACCAAAACTGTCGGAAAAGTTTGATTAGTACGAAATCTAATCTTTTTAACGCCATCTAGTGTAACCCAATCGGACTTATTCAACGCGAGATACAGACAACTAAAGCTATATATTGAAAAAATCATTGATTGATTTTTACTACACCTAATAGAAGTATTGATTGAAAACTCGTAGGCATATATGCGCTACAGTGATAAGCACATACGCATGAATCTTCGAGAAACAGCACATAGACAAAGAATGAGGGAATGAAAGAGAGAAAGAAAGAGGATTCATCCTGCATGCAGATAATACGGAAGAAAGTCCAGGATATACATATGCATACGATACGAATGCGAATCGATAATCGTCGGCGCCCTACAGTCTACCGAGTCCACAAAAGTGGAATAACGTCGAGGAGTGTGTTCTCTTGGCTTCGTCTGGCTATCGTGAAATTCGTCGTATCAGCAAGTGCAACCGACTCGGATGGTAACGATGAAAACGGTGGGATATACGGCATTCGTGTAAGTGTATACCCGATGATTCGGAAGCTACACAGGATTCGTGAAAAGCACTTGGAATAGCCTGAAAACATTTGCGAACCTTTGAATATCATCCTTTCGCAATAATTGCTCCCTTGTACGTATGCGCAGTTGATTCTGTGTTTGTCTCATCGGAACTTCCGTTTCACTCGTTCGTTCTTTCTCATCCTCCCACTAGCAGTTATTTATTCCCTAGCTCATTTTTGTTAATTCGGCTTCATTTATTACGTTCCTGTTTTGCCAATATTTTTGTAAACAAATTACCTGTACATTTAGAATAAGCTATCGAAGGCAAAAATTAATCAAAGCATTTTATTTTTTTCGAAGAACTTGAATCTTAACAACAACCATTTGTGCAGAAATATTTTTTGGCCTTTGTACATGTCTGAAACTCTTTATCGTAGTTGGACGATTGCACTGTTCCGAATGCGTGAGGAGTATATTCATAACTCCGGAAGAACGTTGACTCCACGATCGCGATTCTTATCCCCGAACGCTGGGACTGGATAAACCATTGTTTTTCTTTTCATTTTTCGTCATTTCGACATGGACGTAAATAAATGATGATCAAACGATTTGTAAAAAAAAATGCCGATTACTCAAAATGGGTGGCCTAACTTAAATCTCAATTTTTTAAAAAACAGGAAGCTATCAAACGACACATGATTATAATCAAATAAACACTTATTGCATTCAAAAACATTTTTCAAGTTTTTTAACGAACATATATATTTAAATCAAATAAGTGAATACTTACGCTAAGGATATTTTTATATTCAAAAATATTTCGTATACATTCAAAGAAAGAATGTAACTGAATTTAATCTTTTCCTATTTGATTTAAAAATACCTAATTCTTGCCGATAATGTCCGAAAAAAATAGGAAAATATATTCATGACGAATAGGATCGTAGTGGGCCCTTAAAGAAAGAAAAAATCTATTTCATTTTAATAAACATTATTTATATTTAATTTTTCGTTCTTAGTGTAATTGTCTCGTAACCAGCCTCTAAACGAAGAAAGCGTGTCAAGGCTAAACAGTCACTTTTGAATATGACTAGCTGGACACCATACGAAATTTGATTTCTCTAGCTTAGAATTATACGACCATGATTTCGATTTTTCACTCAGGTGTGCAGCACAGCGGCATAATACGAAAGTGAAAATCATAATTTCATTATTCTTGGAAGTGTGCCACTGGTTGAGCAAATATCGCAGCTTCCAATTGATCACATAATGAATAAAGTAAGAATTCTTTTTTTATCCGAACATGTTATTTTATTTAAAAAATGAACAGTTTACAAATGTACAACACAATCCATCTTAATCAATGTAAATATACGCTAACATTTTGTTTCCTCCCCTTCCTACGAGGTCAGATCTTTTTCTTCCTGAAATGATTTTTTGTTCGTTTGATTCTACCTTTTTGACTTTTGCAAAAGGAGGAACGTGCGGCAGGACTAATATCGAGAATGTAACACGCTTGTGTGGCAATGAACCGTATTTACAATTCGCAGATGAAGCAAACAAACAAAAAATCAAGAGAAAAATTACTATCCGAATGGTGATTGACGCTGTAATTATTGCCGGTAACCGCTTCGAGTTAAAACTGTCTCGTCAGCTTTTACTGGAAGCGTATGCGCGGGCCCGTGTGTCTTAGCAGCTACGAAAAGGTTCTCACTTTTTTTGTTATTCGTCATCATCGTACACGCACACTCTCTTTCTCGTCGTCGCGTAAGTTCCGACCGCGGGAGGACTGAAATTAATGGTTCGCAGCTCCGGGGGCTCCCGCGTGCCACGGATAAATATGGACAACGTACGACGCATCTCTCGAGGCAGACAAGAGAGGAAAGAGTTCTCCGATGGTTACAGACCTCGGCAAGCCCCCCCGAGAGGGATCCTCAGCGTTTGCTCGTTTCATTCCCTCACTCCGTCACCCTTGTCCGTGCTCTTCGGGCCTCGGCCTCACATGGATATTTCATGAAAATTATAGCTGCTCCAAGAGGGCTAGACGAGTCCGACCACGCAGCACACGCCGATGACGGACCACGCAAAGTGTTAATAATGTACATTCAAACACGCGAGTACGTCCGGATAGATCGGCGGAGGAATAAATGAGCAGAGGGATCGGAAAAAGGGTACAGGAGAAAAGCAAAAAAAAAAAAAAAAGAATCAACGATTCTCTCTTAATCACGAAACGTATGATTTTCCGGCTGAATGGACTTTGCGAGACTCCCGATGAGAGAAACGGCTCTCGTATTATAAAATACTGGATTAGATGCGCGGCTTGTGCTGCGGAAAGCGAATGGGAAGTGTAAAAATATGACGCAAGTACCTACACTGAGAAAAAAGAAAATTGATATTGACAAAATGGGTCTATTTGATTTTTTACATTTGACTTAACTAAATTTTTCGTATTATCAAATCTTTCCTAGTACATTCTATTCTTACAATTACAGTACAACCTCGATTTAACAAATCGGAGGGGAACAAGAAAATATTCGTTATATCAAGTAAGTCGTTGAACTGAGGTTTGTTCAAGGAGATTACGAAGAATTTGTTAAATCGAGGAAGTCGTTATATTGAGGTTCGTTATATTAAGGTTGCACTGTATTTATTTGAAATAAATGTATTTATTTCCAATTTTCTAATTTTAAATTTATGGTTATATCATCTAATAACTAGATATTTTATTTATTCTGTATAATTTTTTTATTGGGTTTCATCTGGGCATACACAAACTGGGTATGGCATTGCGGGGTGAGAATTGGATTTTCGAAGTTTAACACTATAGGTACAACTCAAAATCGTTGCAACTAGTGCTCGAACTGATGCAAAAAAAAGCAATAAGAATGTTACAATTGCGTCAAAGATGCAGTGGAGGTACTCATATACAGACAAAATATATTTTAAATTCGTCATCTAAATATAGAATCGCCAGGCGCAGCCAAGTCCCGGAGAATTCACAGATAGCAAAATATTTGCTTTAACACGATATATATATATCCTCGTAGTGAGTAGAAAAAGCATTTGCTGCATCTTCACCACAGTGAGACGCGAAAATAGGTTTTCCCACTATAAGCGAGTAGGATCATCGTGTATATCCGCACGTGAGTTGCAGTTTCTCCGATGTGGATCAACTGGCCTAGTCGAGTGTGTACACAAGCATATATATATATATATATATATATATATATATATATATATACATATATATATATATCATCACCACCT
>JAPYZJ010002011.1:0-23240 GCA_030522765.1 Ophioninae sp. B BG-2022a
TTCGTTCGTATTATTATAATCTAAGGCCCCACTCTCATTTTTAGAACTATAGGTTTGATCCTATTAGGGCAATCTGGAAGCAACAAGGAAATTTGAAACTTTGTTTGTTTATTATTATTATTTCTGTCGTCATTGATGACGACTTTGATAGCTTGTTAATTATTTTACACAAGAAACTTATAATTTTTTAGCTTTAAGCAACAAGCTTAAACAGACAAGCTTCAAACAATGAGCTTGTAATTAACAACAAGCTTGTTATTTTATTCGTTGATTTTATGCCATAATTATTTTTATCCATTCCTTAAAACGTATAAAAATAATTAACTTTTTATGCTACTTCGTTCTTATTATTATAATTCGATTAGTATACTAATGTAAAGATAGAAATTTTAAGTACAAATAGTAATCTGATTATAATAATTATAACTTGAATAAATTTAATGAAATTTTATAAGCATTCCGATGAAATTGAACTGCTAAAATAATTCATTATTTGACTGATACACTTCCACAAATTATTGTAACAAGTAAACAAATTATATAAACTATAGGAATATAGATTTAAATGTAGTTTATCTAATTTATTTATATATTCCAGCATAGTTCAACATATCTCACAGAATAAAATGCGAGTAAAGTAATTTTAATTAAATTGAATATAAATTATAAAAAAAAAAATTATTGTATTCATTTAAATAGAATTGCAATTTGACAAAATGAAACAATAATTGGGATCGAAGTAATTAGATTTGAATCGAAAATAAAAAATAAAAAAAATATATGTTGTAGTGATCTGAACAGAATTGAAATAAAAAATTAGAAGAATCAGGATTGAAGCAATTTGAATGAAATTGAAAAAGCAAGTGAAAAAATTTGGCTATCGATATGATTTATCCTGGACGAAAGTAGATGGAAATCCAGTTTTAATATATATTCATGCGAGATGAATTCTTACCATGAGAATTACAAAAGCCATCATACCTTAAGGGACAACCCTTCGATACTGAACCTCCACGAGCCCTTTCGTTTCCCTTTTCGTTTTTCTTCTTCTTCTTCTTTGTTCTACTCGAACGCTTGGCTCGTTTGTCTCTATCATTGAATTTCAATTGAGCACGCGAACTCGATAGTTTTGCGGTAGTTAAGACAGTCGGAAAACCGCTTGGGATGAAATATTGTGAGAATGGGACTTACCGAGTATATTCTCAGTTCGGTGCGGAACGAGGTGTGAAGAACGACTTGTCCGGAAAAAAAAAAATGAAAAAAAAAGTACCTCTCGTCTGAGCCCCGTCGAGAGAGGTGCTTAAAGGATTAACATGGACGAGTAAAGAGGAGAGCTAGAAACGACTGGAAAACGTGAAGTGCAAGAAAAGTAAAGATAAAAACTGCCCAGGTACAGTTCGACCCTTTTGTCGTTTTCGGTGCTAATTTTATTTTTTTTTTTTGCTCTTAATAAAAAAAACTTACACACATTTGGTAAAAAAAAAGTGAAGCGATCGTCTCAGTACGAAATTTTTAAACATCGTTTTTTTTTTGCATTATCTATTTTTTTTGTGTTTTTCTCGAAATGGTATTTTACAAAACGGTTTTCACTCTCAAAGGAAGAGTTTTTAAGATATCTATTTCGATTTTTGAGAGAACATTTTTAACGTCATTATCTATCGTCATGGAAGCTTTTTTTTAAAATGTTCCTTTTTTTTACGTAAAACTGTCGAAAAAAGAGTCAAATTCGATATTTTTTCGTAAAACCGCCGCCATTTTGGCAAGTTAACAAAAAAATCAATAGCGCGATAGAGAATGACGTTAACAATGTTCTCTCAAAATTGGAAATAAATATCTTCAATACTCTACCTTGGAGAGTGGACACCGTTTTGAAAAACAACATTCCGAGAACAACGCGTTTAAAGATTGACTGGGCAGATGTTCCGTTCTGTTCCCTTTCCCCACAAGAAACGCTGTAGCGGCCGCGATAATTTGAATTTCGATTTAAGAATCTGAAAAATGTTTAGAACAGTATATACTATACAATAATTTGAAAAAAAAAGATTTTTTTTTAATTTTATACTGAGACGATCACTTAAGGTATCGATGTATGAAAAAATTATAATTTTTGATGGAATAATGATTCATGGATTATTTTACGATTTTTTGTAACGTTATATTGCTGCTGAATTTTATTTATTTGAAAATTTTATCATAATGATTTAGAATTCAGCGATTGATTGGACTAAGTTCCAAATAAGTTGACTCAATTCATCAATGTTTTAAAAATTCGAAAATATAAAAGTTGTCACCATTTTTTTATTTATGTAAATTGAGTGAAAGCTTAGTTGAATTTATTTTAAGAATAATTTAAACCTAAATTCACATTTAATATTTAACGATAGATTTTGAATTAATCCAAGTAGTGAAAGAGTTATTTTAATGATTAAGCCTAATTAGCAATCTTTGGGAGCTTCGATATATATTGAGCTTTTTCGGTAATTATTGATTAGGTAATTATTGTAGTGTAAATTCTTCTCTCATCACCCAATTCTGTAATATCTGAAGAGATACAAAAATAATTAATCATTTTTTTATTTCCTAACATCTGTGACCTCGTGCAAAATGATTCTTGAATAAAAACAAAAAAAAAGAGAATTGGAGTTTGCAGTCTCTAATTTTGAGATCCTGAGGTTGTATCATTAATTAATGCAAAGCAATAATTAAAAAAAAAAATTTTTTTTTAAACCACAAGCCTTAAAAAACTTTTCTCGATCTTTGTAACTTCAACCATTTACATTTCCCAAAATTCCAAAATTCCATTAAAAAACTAACATAAACTATTTTCATACTCCAAAGCGACAATTTTGGTATGAAAAAAACCACAGGGGATTTCACTAGCTGTTTTTAACAATGGAATTTTTCAAAATCACCCCAGAATTTTTTAATAAAAAACCTAAGTTGCAAAATTGCTTGAATTTTAACAAAAAATCATTAATTCTTTAAGGACTTTTTTGGTTTCGTATTTCATCGTTAATAGATCGGGTGAACCTTTTTCATCTTTGGGGTGAGAAAAAGCCCTGAAGAAATGGAACATGACCCTGCCTGGAGGATTTTGTTCCTCCGATATGCACAAACGAAAGTAATGGCTATCTTTTTATTCTCGGTTTCCTTTATCATTCTCGATGGGTGAAAACATCTCATCAGAAATGTTCATTCACTCTTTGAAACGCCATTTTCATTTATCCATCGTGCCAGGGGCTGTGGAAAGAGCCCTGTCCTTCGTCAACGATTTCTATCGCGTTGGATTTTCTCGCAGGCTTCTAAACTCACGAACGAAAAAAACAGCCCCTTTCGAGTTTGTCACTCTGGGGTTTCACTCTCGAGAAACAGCCTCCAGCTGTCACCTGGACTGCCAGATTAAAAATCAACACGTGGACAACGCGAGAAATGGAGTTCAGTCAAGAAATAATCATGAAAAGTCATTTTCTCCTGAACAAATTTGTTAAAAGTCCAAGTAATCTTGATACTTAAAAAAACCAAAAAATCGTGTGGATTTTCGATATTTTTTTTCTAAGTGAAATATCGGTTGCTTGAGGTTGAAATTTTGCAGGTGATTCGTAAATAATCTTGACAAACTTCAGTTTTTTTTTCCACGAAAAAAATCCATGAACGATAAAGATATTATTATTTAAACAAAGTTCTGTCGATTTTCAAATAAATCGACATAATTACGTGAATTTTTACTGAATTCTCACGAAATTCTTTTTACTCATTAAAGATCAGACTACAGGTTCAATTGATAGAGCGAGGGTCATCTAGAAGAGTGACTTCGATCTGCCAATTTTTGTTTCAACATTTTATTTAAACACTGGCAATATTCTAGGATCGATAAATTGTAAACATTAATTTTGAAAAATGGTATCGTTTAAAATATTGATTAGGCAACATGAAAAAAATCACTGGAACGATTAACACTAATTAGAAAAGGAATTCAAAAAGTTAATTGCAACATAAATTGTACATTGCTTTTTAAAAATTGTTTAATGCATAGGAAAAGTTTGGCAATCGTTAACTTCGAAAAATGAATCCATAGGACATTAATTTAAAAACACAAAAATCAACATCATTCGAAATATTAATTGTATCTAATTGTATATCAACTAAAACAATTCACTGTAAACACTGACATTAAGAAAATGACTACAAATCGTTGGAGACATTGATTTAAATACGAATATAAAAAAATTAATGAAAATTGCATAAAACATCAATTCAACGGAATAATGTTAACAACTAAAACAATGCACTTTAAACATTGAATAAAAAATTAATGAATAAAAATTCTTGAGGGTATAACTCAACTATAGTTGTCAACAAAAAAATGAAAAATATTTTTCGAAATCCAATGTCAAATAGGTCGTACCCATTTTTATTCACTGTACGACGATTTTTATAAATTTTATTATCACCGAAAAAAGTCTGAACATTATTCTCTTATACTTTCTATTCTGAGTTCCAACATAAATTGTTAAGATCGAAATAAGATGTTTTTTTTTTTTATTCGACGCCTTGTACAGTCTGGAAACAGGCCTTGATGTTACAAGATTTCTCGAACGTCTTCAGAGAAAATTGGCTTTCCCATTTTTATAAATCGTTCCACGAGTGAACGTGTGCATGGCATTGAAACCCTGCGGCAAGGAGAGCTTGAATGACGGATCGTTCGGCTTGGAATATGCAAAATTGTGAGCCCGTGTCGCTACAGCCAGCAATCCCAACGGGATCTTTCAAAAGGCCATCTTTTTTGTATTCCCACGAACGTGTGATTGACTGCCACTTTTATTTTTTTTTTTTAGTCATGTAAAGCTTGAACGGAACCTGCTGAATCGGTCGATTCACCTGATGTCATTTGTTACATTCAATAATTCAGATCTCAATCCCCGGAGAACCCTCGAACCTTTTGCCAATCCCGTTTCCAAGAGGGCACAGGGAAACTGTTGATTTTGGCATTTCTGTTGCTAAAATAGATTATCCAACCTTGAGGTATTATAGGAAGGTCGAAAAGCTAACCTTAAATAGAGAATCGTCGATTTCGGAGTTTATATCACGTCCTTAATGTTAGGGTTTACAAATAATTAATTTAAGAATAAATGAAAGCTTAATAACGTTAATTTAAATAAACATTGAATAATAATTCAAGTCAAATACAACAGCTTCAGTATAGTTTTATCATTACCTAAACATCTGTCCACACTGTCAGCAAAAATTCTGAATTGTTAAGTGTAATTAATTTCGTTCGTTTAATTTTATTATTATCAATAATGACTAAAAAATTCAATGTATATTGATTTCTCCAATGTTATTTAGTAATTTCAATAATTCTGTTTCCAGTCCTTAAGGGAGCCCTCGAAGTTCTTGCCAAAACCGATTCCAAGAGGGCACAGGGAAACTATTGATTTTGGCGTTTCTGGTGCTAGAATAGGTTATAGAACCATAAGGTATTATTGGATAGTCAAAAAGCTAACCAAACGTGAGAAACGTTGGCCGGAACAGAAACCAGGTTGAACGGTCACCTATCCGAGTATTGGCCCAAACCAAACCGGAAATCGGCCCAATAGCCCACTTTCTCTTTTTTTGCCGGCATGTTGGGAGAAGCTGTTGACACTTTGGCAGTGGAAGTATCGAGAAGACAGGACAGACTAATTTGCCGAAGGGCTAACGTGACGTTTTATCCAGTGGGTTAATCAACGTTATTGTAACAGAAGAAAAAACTTTGGTATTCTCGGACAGTTTCGTTACAAGCGATTATTACGGGTCACGTGATAATTGCAGCAATTTCTCCCAATTGCAATCGATCGATCGGACTTTAACGCCAACGATTGTTTTCTTCTTTTGGCAGGTGCAATATTCACTCATGACCAAAAGGATAGCAGCACGGAGTTGGCTTTCAAATACGCCGTGTATAAAATAAACAAGGACAAAGTTATACTGCCAAAGACCAATTTGGTTTACGACATCCAATACGTGCCCAAAGATGATTCGTTTCACGCCTCCAAGAAGGGTGAGTATTTATCATAATTTTTATTTTCATCTGACTAATAGTCCAAAGTTAGTGGAATAAACTGTCAATCAACTGTCAATAAACTGTCAATAGAGTGTCAATAGACTGTCAATAAACTGTCAATAGAGTGTCAATAAACTGTCAATACATACTGTCAATACAACTGTCAATAAACTGTCAATAAACTGTTCATAAGCAGTCAATAAGCTGTCAATAAACTGTTTTGGAAATTTTAAAGATCTTTTTTAGCGAGAAATATTGATAAACCTAAAAATTAATCATTATTTAAACAAAGAGTCCCTCTTGCCAGAAACAAAAACAATTTCGAGTACTTTTAAATAGAAAAAAACTTTTGTGTGATTAGGTACTTCTGGAAATTTAGTAAAATTCAAAACTGTGGACGACAATCGATTTTTGACGAGGAAAAGATTTAAATAAATTATCAATATACGAATAAATAAAGAGAAAAATATCTGATGCAATTGTAACTATTTCATAACGCTATTTGAAAAAAATAAAAGAAGACAAATAAAACCTGATTTTTTACTTTTCATAAAAACGTAAATCGATTGATTGGTCAATATGTCGGTACTTAATTTTTTTTTATTCCAAAAGTTGATTTTTATCTGAATCAAATATTCTTTGTTTAAAGTTGATAATAAGTAAGAGCAAATTCGGAAAAAATTTCATTCTCCTTCCTCCCTCCCCATAAATTTAAAAGCTTTTTTCGAAATCTTTATCGCAAATTTAAATTAAGATCCTGGGCTATAAAATATATTTTGAAAAATCGTCTTTTTTTTTATATATCAATGCCACACATTTACCCTTTTTTTCATATCAAATTTTTCAAAATTCTAGACATCCCCAAGTATCGTTTTTGACCCTCGTCAAACCCAAATAAACACATTCATTTAATATTTTCGAAATATCAGAAAAAAAAGAAAATGTTCAAAAGAAGAAAAAGAACGAAAAGAACAAAATCATAATGAAGAAGTTCCCCGTCGTCAACCTTAAGACCCTTCGAGTATCATTGTAATCTGATTACTTAGTTTTTTCCCGAGACTTCGCCACAATTTTCCCCAGACTCTGTTAAAGTTCCCTCTCGTTGCCTCTCGCCAGCAATTCTTCATTATTACGATTATCCGGTTCGCCCGTTTTTTTTTCCTTCTCTCCCTCTCTTTTTTTTTATTACATCGTCGTTACACGGTACGTGTACTCGAAAGAGGTGCCGGCCTTCTTGTTTCGCGCTTCATATAAGCCGGAAAAGTTATACTTTTCGCGCAACGAGTTCTCCAGTTTTCTTCGATCGTCTCCTTTCTCATTTCTTTTTTCCTTCAAGCCTGGATGTATCGAGTTGAAAGTAATACTCCCAGGGAAAAAAGTACATTTGAGGATATATGAAAAAAAAAATGTCGAAGTTGTTATATCCATTTAATGTTGACTTGAAGGACATCTGAGTTTGGGGACAGTCCTTAACTTGGAAAAATGAACAATCAATATATTTTAAGCAACAAAATAGGGCAATTATTTAAATTATCTGGATAATAAATATAATAAATAATGAAATAGAATAATAAAAATAATACTAATAATAATAATAAATAATAATAATAATAGTAAAATTTGAAAAATTGTAAAACAAGGAAAAAAATGTTGAAAAAATATAAAAATAACAAACAGAACAACAAACAAAACGAAACAGGATAATCGTTCAAATTATCAAAACAAGCAACAAAACAGGATAATCGGTTAAACTTTTAGAATAATTAACGAAAAAGAATGTTTAAGTTTTAAAAGACGTTTCAAACATTTCAACAACTTCTTTAAATCTAAGAAAAATATTTAAATATTTTCAAACTTTTTTTTTAACTCGAGGTGTCTTTAATTTTCTTATTAATTATTTTCCCCACATTTCATGACTCTGATGACAGAGGAATCCTTCAACGAAAATTAACATAAATATGGTAACATTTTGCAAAAAGTTATCAAGAAAAAAATAAAGATTGTTGACTTTCCCTGAAGATATTGGTTACTATGGAAACAGTCCTCAAAGTTCAATGTCTCCAAAATGTTCTCTCAACTTTGTTCGAGAAGACCAGCTACGATAAACGAAGGCTAAGGCCGAGCGAGGGAAAAAGTGAGATTTTTCTCATCTCCTTGCTGCTCCATCGTAGATAGTGGAGTAACGAAGAAATAAAGTCCCTGTAAAGCTCTTAAAGTCTAAGGCTCCGGTACTGCCCGAGCAAATTTTTATCTCCCACTTGTATGGACAATTCAACTCATTTTTATCGGTAAAATGACCCAGCTTGCAACACCACTCGGGCAGTTATAACATTTTTTGCCAGCTTTGCTCGCTTTAAAGTCCTATTTAAAAAAAACGATCCCTTAAATTCTATTTTTTCAGAGGAAAGGGTTGTAGAAAATTTTGCATAAATTACTTAAAATGGGTTGCACTTTATCACTACATGATATTTTTATCTACTTAATTTTTCTTGATTTTCGTTTCTTATTTAATTAATTAATTAAGTAAATTTTGTCTACTGATTAATTTAATGAATTTAATTCGTGTTAAAGGAGGAAGGGGTTGATTTTCTAATTAATTCTCCCACCTGACTATCTTTTATTTAGTTATTTCGTTAATTCATTAAATAAATTTATTCGTTTTTCTATTCACCGAAATAATGAATTATTAGGACAATTTATTTATAATTTGTTAATTCACCCAGTTGACAGCTAATCCAGTAACTTCTTAAAAGAAGAAAAATAATCCATCGTTTTTACTGATTTTCAAAAAACAGTAACATTTCGAAAAATGATCGAGGAGAAAAAAACAAAAAAAGGGAATTGAAGCTTGAAGCCTCTAGTTTTGGAATCTTTCGATAAAATATTTTTATCGAAAGATTTTTTTTTTATTATAAATCAATTCAGAGTAAAAAAAAAGAAAACAACTTGTTTAAAAGCTGTTTAAAAACTACGTAGGAAAACGAGCCTTAATAAAATTAAAAAAACTAAATAAAACTCAAAACACGATTTAGTATGAATTGAAAACCCAAGATTTTTTATTGCCTCATTTTGGCCCAACTTTTACCCTTTTTACCAACTTTTGACCCCTTTTTCACTCCCCTTAAGCATCCCTTAAGGGGAGTGAAATTTTTTTTTAAGATCTTCCATCTTTTTTAACGAATGGAAACAAAATTTTCTCGTTTCACGTTGACCTCTATTTATTTATCAGGTCGTCTTGAAAAAAAGGTCGAAGTTGACGACTCAAAAGGTCGACCCCTTAAAATATATTGCGCTTGAAATACACGACGGAACGGACCTTTTCACGATTTCAAGTGGAAAAAAAAGATAGAGAGGAACGAAAGGAAAAAAACTGATACTACGACGGAAGTAAACATCCGTTCGATCATTTACATTCTACTCTCTTCCTCAATTTATCTCTCCACCCCGTTTCTTTTATTCCTCCCTGCCCGACTGTCTCATTAACGATTCCATTTTGTTTCTTTCGTTTCGCTACTCGTCTATTCTTCGGACTCAGTCGGGAGGGAATGAAATCATGCGCGAATAATCGAATTGACCGACGCGCTTCCCACCACTATTGTTTCATCATTAACGAAATTCCATTTCGCATTTTTTTCCCTCGCGAAAACCGAACGATAAATACGAAATTTCAAATCGTCGCGTTCGATAGGAAAAAACCAATAAAAACTATGATAATAACAAAAGTAAAAATGACTTAACGATTCACGAAATTTCAAAAAAATTTTCACAAAAAATCCTATCGCTAGTATTATTAATAAATAAGGAATAAATAAATAACATAAGTATGATTGTTTAATAAATAAATAATATATACACTGTGAGAGACTATAATTTTCCAGTAAATATAATATAATATTATTACTTAAATATAATATTTTGTCGTATTATTAAATATTGATTTTGTAACTTTTACCATTCATTTTATGATTTATACATTTGTAAAGTTGCTATTAAATGTTTATAATTATTTCATAAATATTTACCATAATCTGTTATTTACTTTTTGTATTATTGCAAAATTATTTTATATTATTATCTTGTAATATTAAAATGATCATAGTAAATAATAATGTAATATCGTTATTGAATGTTTATTAAATTTGCATCAACATGACAATTACTATCTGTAGAACAAAGTATGATTTTTAACTAAAAAAAAAAAACTTTAATCCTACCTTTTCAACCAATTATAAACGATCCTGACATAAAATCCCCAATTTTATAAAATGCTTCCAAGAAAATGCAAAATAAAAATGGACGTATCTATCCAGAGATGAGCTTTTGGAAAAATCGTGATAACAAGGAGAACTCTTTGAATCTTCGGAAAATCCTGATTTAAATGGAAATCAAAAGGCTCGTCTTCAAAGCCGTGGAACCCATGTAATGGGAGCTTAAAAATGCCAAGCTTAAACCCTCCTTAAAATCCCCAGATTTATCAAACAGTTCCGAGAAAAATTCAAAAGAAAAAAAAATGTATCGGTTTAGAGCTGAGTTTTTACAAAAAATCGTCGCAATGAAAACGACGCTTTTTGTGGATTTATTCAAGTTCGGGAATTTTGGAAAATCCACACTGCGAATAAAAATGGAAAAGCTATTAAAAATGTAAGCTGCCCAATTCGACTAATTGGAGTTTTTTTAATTTCAACGTAATGTCAACCCCCTTAATAGGTCGAATTCTCGTACGAAGAATCAGGAATAAAAATGAGATGGTCACGTGGGTGTATAGATCCGCATGTGCATTCGAATCTCCGATAAAAGAAAACGATAGTCCAATATCACGTCCCTCGTTAGTCTAACGAAGGACTATTCACGACTCGCCATGTCCGCACATTTTCCCATCCCGGACTGACGATCATTCCATCGCAGAGCTCGTCGCACCCTATCGGGTAATTCTTCATAATCGAGCTCCTGTCCGAACTCTCCGACAAATTGGTAGTGATCCTTCAAAGAAAAAAAAATTACGTATCTCGCGATTTCAATCTTACAGACAAATGACAATCAGCCACTCCGATGGATTCTTTAATTTTATTATTCACTTGTTTTCTTTAAATTAAAAAAAAAATTTGTTCTACTTTAACTATAATTGGTCTTTTAGATTTTTTTACTCTGATCCTTATTATAATGATTATTAAAAAAATCTTTTTATTTATTTATTAAAACATTTTATATATGATTAATTTATTATAATTATATTAATTATTCGTAATACCATTGTGATCCATTTTAAAAATTAAATAGACCGAAGCAACGGGTTTTAAAAATTGATTTTTCGGTATTCCATTAAGAGTCCTTTTTTATTTTTTCTATTAATTTTTATTTTATTAATTTATTATCGTTATATTACTGATTAGGGATGCCATTCTCGTCCCTTCAAAAAATTGAATGGACCTAATTAACTTTAAAAATTGCGTTGCTGTCTCGTAAATAAAAATTAGCTCGTTCATTTTTTTTTTGCTGTCAAACCGAGTCTCCTCAGTTTGTTTTTTTTATCAATTTTTATTCCCGAACATCCCATGAAGACTCGAATTTCCCAGCTTCCAAAATTCAATTGAAAAATTCCAAAATTTCAATTAGTTGGTTTGAAATTAGTCTTTTGAATGAACAAAAAAAACGATCATTTTTCCACGAAAAAAAAAAAAAAATTTAAATAATGCTTTATTATCAAGAAATGCAAAAATGGACAAAAGTCATAAATTTTCCAAAACACTTGAAAAATAGGATCAAAGAAAAAAGACCGTTTCAGTTTTGCGAACATCTTTCAACTTTGACAAGTAATATTCAATTTTCGAAACTCTTTTTGCGAAATCTCGTGCGAAGCAAAAGGAAAAAAGAAAGTATCGTGAGATGAAACGAGCTTTTCGATACGAGGGTGAGTTTCACATATAACACGTATCTTCCGAATGGCCCCGAGGTAACCGAGTTTAAGTCGTGATCGTTTGAACGTTTGGAAGCTCCAGCCATTCCCCTCGTTGATCCTAGAGTGATTGTACAAATGTGTATTTGCAGAGACGCAGAGAGGGAAAAGGAGGTGGCGAGGGGGTGCGGGAGGGGAGAAGATTGGGAGAGAGAGAGGAAGATGATGATGCTGATAATGACAGAATTAATTATCCCCTGTTTACACTTTCGTGACAAACAAGAAAGTATTATAAATATTAACAATAAAATGTACACTAAATGAACAAAACAAATAATAAACCATATAAACCAAACCAGTCATAAAAATAATCAAATAAATAATACGATGTGATAATACCGTAAAATAAATTACCCAATATGGAATAATAATAAATAATAATAAAATACCCAAACACGATGAAATAATAACATGAAATAAAATAAAAATTATAACAAAAACTCCATATAAAAATAACTGTAATATTATAATAATATGATATGGAAAACATCGTATAAGAAATAGCAACAATCAATTAAATAATAAGATAAATTCTACATTACTAATTTCTACTACTCGATCAGTTCATTTGATCTTTTCAAAGAGAAACGGCAATAGAGAGCAAGGGGGGGGATTATAATGATGGTAATTATGAATGATGATTATTATGCCCTTGAAAAAAAAACTTTTGGGCTATTTAAGTTAAAACGAAAGTTTTAACAAAATGAAAATATGAAGTTTAACTGAATAATAATGTAACAAAAATACCGAAATAATATAACAAAAATAAATAGAGCGAAAGAGATGGAGAGAGGGGCGAAGGGAGAGGGGCGAGGAATTATATGCGGAACAATGGAACAGGAGTAACTTGTATTCTGGATCTAAGCTTTCCCTCTAGGTAAAGGGAGAGACTTCTCATGTCAACGAGTACGAAAACGAGTGGGATCAGGAGGATCTACAATCTCCCTTCGGAAGCGACGAGATTCGGACAGCTTTATTCTCGTTCCCAGTCTTGTCAGATTATACACAGTCAATTTGTTTATTTTTTAATTTTTTTCAAACGCGAAGTTTTTTGAATTCCAATCAATTCGCTTTTGGTATAAATTATATATATTTATCTTTTAGAGGAAATAATTAATTAATATGAATTAAATAAAAATTAAATAAGTACACAAAATTAATATTATTAATTGAATAAATATAAAAATTAAATAAATAACCAAATGAATTTTGGAAAAATAAATATATCTGTTTTTGCGAAACATTGAGAACGACTAATATTATGTTTTCGAAATTTGAATGTTTTTTCAGCCTGAATCACTTCGAGGCTTCATGCCTCTCTCGAAATTCTAACAAAAAGTTCGCTCGATTCTCAATTTTTTCTCTTCCACCTGCAGAATTCGATATCGCCATTTTTTTTCGATTTTTGAAACCGAGACAATTTCCAACTCTGAAATATGGGATAAAGAGGGTGAGAAAGGAGTGCGGGGCAGGAGGGGGGAGAGCAATAGGTAAAGCAAAGTCGAAGCGATTTTGCTCGATCGAATCCTTCCACTCGCTCAAATTGATTCTAGCCGGTCGAACAAGGTTACCGCACAATTACTCTCATTGTAGTAAACCCCGACTGTAACCCGCAGTTTTCCAACCCCCAAGCCCCTTTACCACCCTTTTTCCTATTTCCATCGTTCAATACACTTCCGAACCGAATCCTTAGCCTGTTCGACAAATCTCACTGACATCAAAGACGATCGAGGATCATCTTCGATTCCACCCCCTTTTTCTCTCGTTTTCTCACCCTTTGTCCCATTGTCGTGGACTCCATTCAAAATTTTCACGAAACTCGGCGATCCGGCCAATCAACAAAATTATACAGAAATCTTTGGAAACTCGAAATTCCTACGAGATATTTTCAATATCGATTTTTAGGGTTATCGAGATGTACACGACTTGTCTGTTCCACTTCCGGTTTGGAGGTTTTAGGTTAATCAGTACTGTGATTAAACTCAAAGATTTTTTTATTCAATTGAATTTTTCGATTTTAATTCATTGAAACTAATTTAATTTGAATTCGGTTTAATTTTTGAAAATTTGAATTTCGATTGTTTTTTCAAATTTACTTTGTTATTTCCTTTCACTTTTATTTTTGGAAGTACAGATATCAAAAATTAACTATTTCTTTGTATTAAATTTAATTTCTTATTAAATATACACGACTTGTCTGTTGCACTTCCGGTTTGGAGGTTTTAGGTAAATCAGTACTGTGATTAACCTCAAAGATTTTTTTATTCAATTAAATTTTTCGATTTTAATTCATTGAAACTAATTTAATTTAGATTCGATTTAATTTTTGAAAATTTGAATTTCGATTGTTTTTTCAAATTTACTTTATTTCCTTTCACTTTTATTTTTGAAATTACAGATATCAAAAACTAACTATTTCCTATTATTAAATTTAATTTCTCATTAAATATTTTATTAAATATCGATTTAATTCTTTATATAGTAAATGTCAATAATTAATTGAATATTTGAAAATAAAAATTTGAAAATATTAATGTAATTCATAATTTCAAAAATGAAATAGAATCTAGAAAACATTCTATTATTTTTGTCTTCGTTTCGAACTACCCAAAAAATCTATTCGTCAACGACTCGCCCACTCCCCACAAATTTCAATACTATTAATTATTTATTCATCAGAAATTCCATTTAACTTGAATTTTCCATCCGAATATACACGGGGAGCCTAAGACTCTTAGTATCTCTACCAATTGCCTGCAGCGTCTCAGATTAATTTCCGTTAGGACATCGACTTCCGGATTGCCGTGAAAAATGCACCCCCACCCTTGCGCACCCCCGACCAGTGAATATTCGAATTCCTTAATGTATAGCTGGAGACAAAAAAAAATTTAAAAAAATAATTGGCGGCAATTATACGTTTCCAGTAAGCGTGGGGTAGGGAAGATTGTTCAAGGGAGGGGGTGGAAAGGGGTGGTTCTAGCTCGGGGCACAATTCACCGGAAGCGAGAGCTGTACCTGACGACGGGGTGCGACGTGTGAAAAGGTAGTTGGAAAGTTGAGGCTCGGTTTTACTTCTCGTTTCCTCCAACCCCTTTCATCCCCCTTTTTTCATCCCCCTTTTTTCATCCCCTCGGCTTGCCACCAGCTCTGTGCATCTTTTCACCCCAGCAGCAAACTCATAGAAATTTTAATGAAGTCCGCACAGTTAGCCAAAGGGCTCGTATATATTTGCTGGGTGAAATCACCCCTCGAGCATCCCAGGGGGTTGAAAGGGGTGGAAGGGGTCAAGATGCATTGCAGGGGCGTTGGGTTTGCATCGAACTCGAAGTTTCGGTAGCTAAGTCACCTTACTACCGATCTCATACCTCTAACAACCACCCCCCAGACCAAACCACCCCCTCGACGAACATCCCTCCTGCGGGTACCTTCATAATTCACGAATGCACCACCCCCGCCGGACTAACTTCAAAGCCAATTTACTTGCGGCGGTTTCGCATATTTGCCCTCTACCGCGGAGATTCGAATCCCTTTTGATGCACTGATCGTACTCGACTTACCCCCGATCTTACACCCTTACTTTCCACCCCTACATTTCTCGTTAAAAAGTCACCAGTGGACGAGGAAAATCCCGACACATTTTGGGAAAATCAAGCTTTTTTATTCGTTGGCTATTTTATCGATCTATTTTTTGCTAAATGGTTCTTTATACAGGGTGTCCCGTGGCGGAATGTCTTCCGTTAAATTGGGGGTTGGGTGGAAATTCTTCGTCAATTGATTCTTGATGTTTCTTTAGGAATGGAATTTATTATTAATTTTGAAAAACAGGAAATCAGACGCTCGCGGTGATCAGGCTTACGTCGGTGAGCGAAATAGTTTTAAGGGTCCTATCCTATCGAATTTTTTAGCTGATTACGAATATTATCAAATTTTCGTCGAAAGCAGTAAAGCACAGCAAATAAAATCGTGGTTTTAGAAGTTTTTTATGATTTTTTAATGGAAATTTTAGGTTTTGGAGAAAATGAATGGTAGATTCGTGCTCAGGGGATAAAAGTACATCGAAATTGACCAGTAAAAAAAAATATTGAAAATCTATTTTATTTTTTACTTTTTGGGGAAAATAAGTGTTTTCATTAAATCATTGATAACTTCTTTTCCTTTAGGATTTGGCACTCCACTGTATACTCAATCTCTTTGTTATGATGTTCTCTTCAAAATGTCTGTGGAATTATCAAGTTCCGATGATTTTTCGATTTTTGGCAAAATTTCAAAGTTGGACTATCGATTATTGCACACTTTACAAATTTTCAGCATACCCCTTTGCCTCTTTTTTCCCAACACACCAATTGAATCTCAACAGCATAGAAGAAGCTCGCTCTACGACCTTTTGAAATCTCATGATTTTTGAGATTCCGGAAAAGTGGCCCGAGAAGCCGACAATTTTTTTTCCATTTTAAAAGTATTAAAAGAACCTATTTGATCCTAAACTTTCCTCCCATTACAAATATGCTCGAGTTTCCATCAAAAGTACAAAATTAGACTGAGAATATGTCAAAAACCCCTCTAAAATCTTTTTTTGACTTTTTGCCCTAGAAATGGAGAGTTTAAGACGAATTAAATAGTGGATTTGTCTTCAAGGTGTAAAAATACATTATTATTTCAAGTTTTCCGCTTACCAACACATTTGGCGATTCATTTTTATTATATAAATTACAATTATATTCTTAACATTTTATTATTATTATTCCACCTTTTTGATTCATTACTATTATTATTAGCTAAAACAAATAGAAGCAAAAGGAAAACGACGACACGAACTTTCATCCCTACGAAAAATAAAGAAATAATTTTGAAATAATCCCTCTGGTACCTCTTTACTTTCTTATTTTCTCTGACGATTTAATTCAATTTTATTTATTTGATTTATCTTCCCACTTTTTTGAATAAAAGAGTCAAAGCGCTTTCCCTATGCCCTGAGCTATTACGAATGACCATAAAATCCTCATTGAATTCCATTCGCCCTTTCACCTTTTGAATATTTTTTCCCACCTGTCCGTCATCGAAGCTTATTTTCACGATCAAAAGAACAAAAACAAGCATATTAAAAGGTGGGAAAAAAAATGGTTTTGAAATTGGGAATTATTTTTAGCTTCTGGCAAATTCAACTCTTTTCTTTATCAAAATCCATTGATAACAAACTGAGGGGGGGGGGGGGGGTTGTAAAAATTAAAATTGGCTTTGTCTCCGAGACGTCAAAAGCGACGAATCGCCATGGGCTTACGAACGAACCGTAAAATAATCGAAGTGATAATAATTCGTGGAAAAGTTTGATAAAGAACCGGACGCCAAAGAAAATTGGTATGCGGAGAGGTGAACGTGAAATTCTCCTTGGATGCGAAATAAAGGTGGTGGCTCTTGGCAGGTGGAAATGCAGGACGAATTTAATTTCAAACAACCCCCCCCCCCCGTCCTTTTGCCTTTGTAAAGCTTGAACTTTCCCTGTTTGTGTTTTAGTCGAGAAAAACGAAAGGTGAAGCATGGAGGTTAGTTTTTGTTACTCACCTGGATTACATGGCTCAGAAGCTTTTTTAAATTTTATTTACACATTTTTACGAAGTTATTGTATCATTATTCGAAACTTATTTTTACAACTTTTTTTTACCGATGAATGATAACGGTTGGCTCATTTGTTTATTTATTAGATAATTCATTTATTTGTCTTGTAAAATAGAGGAGTGTAAAAAAATATGGATAATGCAGATGTAGTAAATGTTTTTCGATAATTGTTGCTGACAATTGTGCTTTTAACTATATTTATTAAATTAAATAAACTGTCAATATTAAACATTATATTATTTTATCGTGTTAATCTTATATAAGAATATAATTTTAATGATATTATTTTATTAATATTTAATTAAAGTATTATAGACGTACGGAAGGTTAATAATAATGATAATATCTTTTATGCATTATTAAATATTACATATTAAGTTAAAGAATTATATTATAAAAATATTTAAACAAAATATTTATAATCAAGTACTGATAAACAAGGCCTGAAAATGTAATAAATAATTACCAAAAAACCGTATCCTAAATATATTGATAATGATTATAAATAATTAACATTAATTTTTTAAATTATTATGCAAATCATACCAAAATCAGATAAAAATTAAATATACAAATAGGAGGAGAGGAAGAGAACCGGAAAGAACGTTTGTTCCTAAACCGGAAACGAACCAAAACTGGGGGTTGAAAATAAAAGGGCGAGACATATAGGCTCCCATGAATCATGGGAGACACATTTGTTTACGGTCTCTCGGAAGGGATAAAAAAAAAGTTGGCGGCCATGTAAAGCCGCGTAACGCGGTGGCCGATGGGGAAAAGAAAAATCCACGAGATAAATAGTAAAGTCAATCTCTTCGATGCTGCAGTATCGTCAAGTATACATGCATAGAGGGTGTTGCCAGGCTGTTGTTCCAGCGAAAGTTACGATCTCGTTTCAACTACGAATAATAAAGAATGCATATCTTCTCTCCCCCCCCCCCTCTCCATTTCGTTACGTCACTTTTTTCTCTTCCGCTCAAACCCCCTTAACGAAAAGTCCGGATACGTATTTTTTACGTTCCATATCGCGAATACAGGCAAGACTTCATTCTCGTTCAATCGACGATGAGAAATGACACCCAAAACCATAAAACAAACAAACGAAAATTAACGAACATCGAAATTTATCGAAATGGAAAAAAGACATTTAAAAAAGACGAAAGAGAAAGAATAAAAATTCGATCGACGATGAGAGATAAAATCGAAAACCATAATAAAAACAAAAAAGAAAATAAACGTGAATCGAAATTTATTTTCGAAATGGAAAAAAGACAAAAAAAAAGGAATAAAAATTCGATCGACGATGAGAAATAAAATCGAAAACAAACATAATTAACGAAGATCGAAATTTTTTATTGGAATGGAAAAAAAACAAAAATGTGGGATTTTAGTGACTGTTTTAGAAATCGGTAACTGATTTAAAAATCAGTTGTACATTTACTTTAACAGATATTAAGTAAACTAAGTAAAAATATTATTGTGTTCAACTATTTTTGTCGACTTTGAATAAAATGAAAATTTTTTTCATTACTTTAACAAAAATAATTTTGTTGTGAAAAAATCGAATAAAAATCATTTAAACTTTGTTAAACCATAAAATTAATTTTTTTTTATTCGGTGAAAAAGTAAAATTAAAATTATTTTCATTCTCTGAAAGAATAATATGAAGATTTTTTTCATTTTGTGAAAAAAATCAAATTTCGTTAAAAAACTACATTAGTTATTTCGACAATTCGAAACTTGGTGAAAATAGTTCTTTTCTCGGATCAACCAACGAAGTTGCACGGGTTTGATGAACGTAGCCAGTGCAAAGCTGGCTACGACAAGCATCCAATTGTCGTTCAGAACTTGGGAGAACCGCAGTGTCAATATAATTAATGGAGCGATGAACAAACAATTTGTAACCGGAAGATAGGGATATAAATGTTTAAGTATATAAAGGCGTGCGTATATGCTCCTCACCCGTCCCATTCCAAAAAGCACTGTGCACACCGATCATCTCCTCGCTGAGAATATATCCGACCGGACGATCCTCTTTCAAAACGTGGAGTGTATCCGATGTTCAGTCTTACGTATACAGGGTGACCGACGTATTTCTTGTAATTCGTCTTATTTGTTCAAAGATTTCATTGTAGACGCATTTTTAATCAAGTAAAACTATATCAAGAGCTTGATATTGAATAATTATTGTCCTTTAATGATGTTAATATTTGATCGTTTATAACTTAAATAAATAAATACTTTTTTATATTATATTTAGAAATATCGATTTTTTGAGAAAACATTTCTCTGAGGATCAAATAATTTTATTAAATTTGAATTGATAGTATTAAATCTTTAGCTTATTTATGAAAATACAGAAATATATTTTTATTTTTACTTTAATCATTTTCTTCATTTTTTTACAATAAAAATTAAAATATGTCTGTTTACGTTAATTAAAATTTTTATTTTAATTATAATTGAGAAGCTTAAATGTTGGGTAAATATTTACTTCAAGGAGGACTGAGTTAATATTTTTTTTAGTTCAATTGAAAATTTAATGTTTCGTGAAAATTCAGAGGTAAAGCGGATTAAGTAAATATATTTGAAATTTTACTCTAGAATGTGTAATTTTTGTAAAACATTGTTCTTAATAGAGGATTGAGTTCATACTTTTAGTGGGTATAGTACAAATGTTTAATTTTGAGGATATATTGACAAACTTTACGTAATCTTAGAAAACGAAGGATTTTCTATTTGAAATTTTTTATTTCTGCTATTACACGACTTTCGATCTTGCATTTTATTAAATTTCATCGTTATCTTATCAGCTTTTAGGAAAGCATGAATAGAATCCCCACAGAGTGGTATTTATTTATGCGATTATTTGTTTTTTTATGAAAAGCTTGAAAAATTGTAAGAAATAATCGTAAATCTCCAATAATTCGTTATCTACTCATTTATGAGTCTTAATTAGCAGACTTAACTCGATTCAAGTGATCTCTAGAATGACCTTTTTGAAAGGTCGAATATCAAGGTGACCCGGTATATTCGTTTGGACGATGCTTTTTGAAAAGGTAGAGTGTATCCGGTGTTCAGTATTAGATATATACATGAAAATCGTTGTCGAGCAAATCGAACAAATTTTGCGTTGAGCCGCGTCTATATGCGTTACGATATCGAGAGTGCGAGGGGTAGAGTATCGAGATTGTAGGCAAACAGGGTGAAAATCCACGAGCCCTCTGCTCTGCCGCCCTCAATGTAGGTAAACATCGACGTTACGATATCGACAGAGCATTTCCCGATCCCTCTGCAAACTCTCTCTCTCTCTCTTTTTTCGTCTACGTATACAGGGTGACCGCTAATTCGATGCGTTTCTTGCACGAGGTCATTTCGAAGGTCATTTGCCGTAAACATGATCTCATCAACTGTCAAAATAGAGTACTTACGGAATTATGATGGTTTTTGGGATTTTTCGAATTTCTTCAGCTCGTATTCCAAAATTAATTCAAAGAAAAAATACTCCACTCTGAATATTCAATTCCCCTGGAAGCTGATAAATAAATGATGACTTAAAAAAAATCATTTTTTTACGAATATTTTTATTTCAATGAATTATTGTTGCAGAATTCGCAATTCACTTTTCATTTTTTTAGAGTTTCAGAGTTCTCATGCTTATTTTTCTACTTTATTTCTTTTTCTCACTGCCTGCTCACTCGCTGTACAAAAAAATCCAAATGGAATACGAAAATAATTTATAAGTTAATAATTTTTTTTTTATTAATTATTCGTGTGATCTTTTTCGTTATCAAAATTATGGAAGAAATATCGAAATAACAAGAAAAACACAAGTACGTTTTTGTGTTCTGTAATTTTGATCGATTTTTCTTTATCGTTTCATACAGCAAAAAATAATTTTGACATTGAAAAGAACTTTACAAATTATTATATTTAATGTTTGGAAAAATATTTTTATACGATCTAAGTTTAATACGTAAAAAAATAAAAAAAATTTATATCATTCCCAAAAGAAATACAATTAAATCAATAAATATGTAAGTAAATAAATATTCAAGAGATTAAGTAAAAGATTGATCGACGTGTCCTTCCCTCTCTCTCTCTCTCTCTCTTTCTATCTATTTTTTTCTTTTCATTTGTACCAAGTATGTAACTAGTATATGAGCTAGTACATACACGTATCCCCAGCATATAACCAGATCCAGAGTGTTACGTATGTGCTCTTATGCATACGTTTCCTGGGCTGCTGAACCGAATAGTTACGGCGTTATTTTCTTCCGGCAAATCCCCCGGAGATCCAGATCGCGACGTATGAGAGACGGAGAAAAGAGGGGACTGGAAAATTACTTCGAAAGATTAAATCGTTGCTTTCGTACGAACACGAGCAATTCTTCTACGAAGCAAGAAAAATGGATTTAAAAATAAATATTTAATTAAAGGTGCAAAAAGAAGATAATATCACGAACGAAATTTTTTATGTTTTTTTTTAAGTCGAAAAATAATTGGATACGTTTATAATAATTGGCCTCCGTTTTGACTGATTGATTGAGAAGGAATGGAAACTCAATCAAAAGTATGTTGAATGAAAAAAATTATACTGGAGACATAAATAATTTTTGAGTTATACAATTTCTACGAAAAAAATGAAAATATCAAAACAAAAAAGGAAAGATTGATTTCTTTCGATTTCTCCATGAAGTTTCATGATTATTGTTAATTACTAATAAATTAGAAACACATAACTACCTAGTGAATAAGTAATTAATAATTAATAGAATAAGCTAAGCACAATCAGCTAATTAGTATTTTACTAATATATAATTTGTCAATTACTAAAACAACTTATACATAGCAAAATTCTAAGTCTACTCATTTCTACTCATTTCGACTCGTTTTTTCACTCATTACTCATTTTCTATTTTCTGGCACAAATGCTAATACGTATATTTTAGAAGTATTCAAAAATATGATAAATTAACTTTTTTCCATTTTCTAATACGAATATATATTTGTATTTTCTAAAATTATTTATTAAAAATTTCTGAAATTTTTCTAATAGAAAATTATTAAAATATTTTTTATTTTCATTTTTTAAAATCAGTTCGACGATACATGGATGGATTTCCATGGGTCTCGTTTAAAATGATTTTTGCGAGAATTGCTAAGGCTATTCGTCCGTATTTTCTGATATCGGATCGACCGTATTTGTTTGGGTTGACTTGGGTCCATTCCAATATAATTATACGGTGGACGAGGAGGCGTGGTTTGCCAGGACACAAGTTTCCCAAATTCTGCAACGCCTCGAGAGAACTCGTTCACACGTAACAAACTCTCCTCGACTGAGTATAAGTGTTCGGTTGCTTACAACAAGAGAGCGAAAGATACCCACCTCCTCGACGGATCGTACAGGGTAGTGTGTAATCTCGAAGAAGTTACGTAATACAGCAGAAGCATTTCGAGATCAACCGAAACCTCGTTACAGCGACGGTGCCTCCTTAATGCACTGTTAACTCGATCCTGGCAATTACGTTGCAAAGATTATGTCTACCCCGTTGATAATAAAAGGGACATATGTCACATCACTCTACTCTCCGAAATCCAAGAGGCAAGATATTTTCGTTGGATGCCAAACTT
>JAPYZJ010002012.1:0-23238 GCA_030522765.1 Ophioninae sp. B BG-2022a
ATGGTCCAACTTTGAAATTCTGCCAAAAATCGAAAAATCATCGGATTTCAATAATAAAAAAAGCATTTTGAAGAGAAAATCATAACGAAGCGATTGAGCACAGGGTGGAATACCAAATCCTAAAGGGAAAAAAGTTATCGATTATTTAGTGAAAAAACTTATTTTCCCCAAAAATCCAAAAAAAAATTGGATTTTTAATATTTTTTTAAATAGTCCATTTCGATGTAATTTTATCCCCTGATCACGAATCAACCATTTATTTCCCCCAAAACTCAAAATTTCCATGAAAGAATCCTAAAAAACTTGTAAAAACACGATTTTTTTTGCTGTGTGCAGTGCTTTCGGAGAACCCTGTACAGATACCCTGTGTACAGAGGTATATTCACAGAACAGTCGTATCTCTAATTACCTTTGATAGGTGTGGACTCGATCCAGTGGAATAATACACGAGACCGAGCTCAGACGACGTAAAAAAAAAACCAAAGATAAGTAAGAGACACAAGGACTTTAGACATAACCTGAAATTCTTCGATGTCCATCACGAAAAAACGAATTTATAATAGTTCCAAAGAAGTTTTTAGCTTGCGTTTTTCCTTTTTGGGGGCACAGGTCATCAAGCATAAACATAGATGAAAATAGCGATTGTTTGGGTTTGTTTGGGTTTGCGATCGAATTCGTTGGAAAATCATGGTAATTACTTTCGCGTCGTACTCCATTTCGGGAAACGATACGAAATGAAAGTGACGAAGAATTCTCGCCGTGACGGGATTTCTACCTCCTCCAGGTGGACCCATTGCGCAAACGAAATTGACGTCTTCGATATTTCTGTACGCTCCGATTTCCTTTCTGTCGTACCAGCCTGAGATAAAAAATTCTCGAGCTCGAAAAAATCGAATTTTATGAGGAGGATTGTTGGGCGAAGATTTTTTTTTATTTTGGAGTCACCTCGGAAGTCCATAAACTGACGAATCAATTCGATCGGTGGCTGAGCCCCGTAAGTCTCCAGGGCCGGCATATTGAAGTCGTCGATAAAGAAGATTTGCTTCTTGAGGACGGGAGGTCCATAAATACCTTTGCGTCTCTTGTCTAATTTCGAGTCGATCAGATCCTGCCATAATTTATTAATATTTTGCAATCTCTGCAATTTTCGTACGTAATTGATTTTTTTTTAAATCGAAACAAAAAAGATTACATTTTTTTTATAATAAAAATAGTCCAAAAATAATTCTTGAATAATAAAAATTATGGAAAAATAATTTCTAAATAATAAGAATAATGCAATAAATAAAATTTCGTTTCGACTTGACCTGCGTCTGATTAGCCGTGGTCCTCGCGGAGAACGTGATGATATCACAGATATATTTTTTCGTCATGTTTCTCGAGAGTTTCGTCGTGACCGTCAAGGTTTTGCCACTTCCGGTTGGGCCGACGCATAGAACATTGTTCTCGTTCAGCAACAAATTGCCTATTAGCTCTGAATTCCTAACGTTGTCCATCGTTGGCACTTCGATATCTGCAATTTCAAGCTTTTTATTTTTTATTGATTTTTTTATCTTTAAAAAAATATTTTTTATTTTCAGTTTTCAAAAAGGAATATTAGAATAAATAATAGTATAAAATAATACTTTATATTATTATTATTAGCATTAGGAAAAAAAATCAAACCTGCGAATTTCGTTTCCGATGTTATTTTGATGCTCGGAATATCCACGTGCCATTTTTGCCACGTGGGCTTAAGGGGTTCAGCCTCACCGGTTTGGTCAGTGAATCCACCGTCGTGCAATCTGAAAACGAACGAAGGAAACGAAGTTTCGCGTTATTTTGATGCGACGATCGAAACAAATATTTTTTTATATTTTTTATTTAAAAAAAAATCTTTTCAAAAATTCGTCGAACCGAATCACCTGTAATCGTAGACCAAACCGTCCTCCGGAAACGGCATGGGATCCTCGATCAGTTTGTGCTTCGTTCGCAACCACTCGTCGAACATTCGACGCCCGGAATAGTCGCAGCTACCACCGAGGCTCCAGACGATCGCGAACGACGTCCAAGGAGCCAATAAATCGGCTGGTTCGACAGAGCAGGTTCAGACACGAAAAAAGAAAATTGATAAAAAAAAAAAACAATTTCTGTTAAATATTCATCCCAGTTTTGTCTAGCATTAAGAATTTTGGAAATTTTCAAATAGGACTTCGATTTACGAAATTTATTTTAAAAAAATTGTTGAATTGTTACTTGAAAAATATTTATTCATTTTAAATAAAAAAGAAATATTGTATATAAAAAATGTTTTTTATTGCATGAAATTGAACAATTGAAGAATTGAAAAATTAAATAATTGACTAATTGAAAAATGAATAATAAAAATAATTAAATAATTGAAAAATTGAATAATTGAAAAATTGAAGAATAAAAAAATTGACAATTTTTTGAACAATTATTGAATTCGGAATGTAATTTCCATTACGTATGAGTCTTTGAAAGGCGAAGCTGGGTGGTGATTTTCCATCTCTTCCGGACATGGGCAGTAAGCGAAAGTCCATTAAATTCAAGTAGGCTCTGACAATGGACGTGTCCGCAGTGGCGACTATTTCACGCAAATGTTTTCTCAATAAATCCAAGCCCTCGGGGATCAATAGGTAAGAGAGGCGAGCAATCCTATCCGTGTGCTCCTTCATGCTCTGAAGGTGAAACGTCGACAATTCTAAATTATCAGGTGTACCGGTAGCTCTTAGCCCAACGATAAATACGATCATATTGAATGTTCCAAAGAATGAAAAAAAAAAAATAATTAAAAGCTTTACTTCGAAATCTGTTTCAATAAAATGCTAATTTAGAGGATTTTTTTCTGGACTCGACTCAATCTCGAAGTTTACATCGTGGTCACAGTCTTATATTATTTTATAATCTTAAATTTCAATTTGATAATTTTTAAATTTGTGTATTTGTAAATTAATTATAAATAATATACAATATTGAACAACTGTTAATTGCAAGTTAACAATTACGTAATTTATTGTTTTATAAATAATTTGAAGTAAATGTTCACTCGCAATTTAATTTTAATTCGTATTACCTGTGGTATAGTTTTCAGCCAACAATCGATCAGTGGATTGAGCCCGAGTCCTTCGGGCTCGAGATACACCATGCCACATCTTTATCAAAATTTCATATTAAATTGAACACGAAAAATTGAATATTTAATTGAATATTAAAAAGTGCACATTAAATTGAATATTTAATTGAATATCAAATTGTCCACTTAAATCTAAATAAAAATAAAAAAATCCCTGTAAGATTTCTAAATAATTTTCTTTCTTTTTTTTAAATCTTAATATTTCAAAACGTAAATCGTAAAATGTAATACCTGGAAACGGTCGCTGGGGATGCCACCCTGAGATCGGCAACTTCGAACATCATCGTTTGACCGGGTGTCAATTTCATTATTTCGCCTGACGTAAGACAGAGCTTCTTGTTGTCATCGAGAACTGTATTCATGTTCTCGATCCATACGGCGTCAACGGGACCGTCAAATATGTACCAGCGTTTGTCGTTGTCCGTTGCGGATGTTCCCGCGCGTATTAGGGTCGACAGAATCCCGTCAGTCCTGGTCGATGCAGATTTTCCGCAAAAAATTCCAAAATTACAATTTCATAAATCGTATTTGTCATTGAATGACGATTATTCGGGGATTGAGATTTTTATTATTTTCAATACAGTTGTATCTATTTTTGGCATTTCGAAAATTACTTTATTATTATTATTATTATTATTTGATATAAAAATCAATTTTATATAACAATAATTATCCAATATGTAGTATGATTGTTATTAAAAATAGTTGAAAATTATTTTTAATCTAAATAAAAATAAATGATTAATTTATTATATTAAATTAAAAACAATACGAAGAAAAAGAAACAAAAATCTTTTCTTCTTTCAATAATAGTAAAACTAATGTTTTTTAATTTTTTAAATATTCATACTTACGTAACCATACGAACCCAATTACGTAACCTCGTAATCGCGTCACCTTTATTTAACGAGCGCATCGTCGAGATTTCGTTATTTTTTTTTTTGCTTAATTTTTTTTTCTAAATAAATAAATAGACGAAGCGAGCGATAAAATTGACTGACCATTCGTGAGTGTCGAGATCGTATTCACCGTAGAGTTGGCCCATCGTAATCGATTTTGGATTAAGCACGAAGGTGTGCACTTGAGTGAACGGTTTCCCGTTCGGTTGTGGCTGACCTTTGAGTTTCGTGCAGGCGTTTCTTAATGCCTGATAGCACTGAAACAATATGAAAAAAAAGGGTCAGATAATTCGAAGTTCCAATAAAAAAAATTTTTCGTTTTATACGAAAGAAAATTTTTTTTATTAAATCAAAATAAATAAATAAATGAATACAGAAATGAGAAATAAAAAAAATGTGCATCGGAAATAGAAAAGAAGCGAAGTCACGATCAATCGAGGCAAAGCAAACAACCCTTCGCGAAGGGGGATATTGGAAGCGAAAAAAAAAATATATATATGTATTTATTATATACATATGTATATAAATAAAATAAACAAGATAAGCTCAACGAGCTTCTTCAAACGACCGTACGATTCGAATATTGACTTCAAAAAAATGTGTAAAAAAATTCTAAAGAAAAAAAAAAGGTGAAACCCCTTCGCGTATTTTTCGCGGGACTTTTAGGAGCCTTTCGAAGATCCTTTTCGAATCCATTGACGTACGAGGAATTTTCCTCGTGTCTCAGTGCGCGACAGCTGAAATTTGCCCTGAACCTCCCGACGTCGCGGATAAAAAGAATTGACTTCGAGCGTGTTTTTTTATCTTTTTTTTTTATCACAACCATACTCCTCGTGTTCGAGCAAGCGGAACGTTCTTCCTTTCAAATTGAAATATCGAAGGTCTTCGGAACATTGAGCAAAAGCGTTGTGTACCCACCCAGCAAATTTTGTCTTCCCGCCGATTCGAAACTAAATGCAGCGAATTTATTAACAGCGGAATTCAATCTTTTAAAAAAATTGTTTTCATTTTTTCGCTGTCTTTTTGTATTCGTTACTTTTAGGCGAACAATAAGTGTTAATAATATGCTGAAAAAAAATTATTTTGGATATTAGAATAACGATAATAATAATAATAATAATATTAATAATAATATTGATTAAATAAATTGACAAATTAATATTAATAATGAATTAAGATAATTTAATAATCAGTAGGCGGTGGTAGGTGGAACATCGCTACCTACATCGCTGATAAAACGTTCAAGTAGAAAAGTCTGCGAGTGGTCAGACACGAATCGATGGCTCATTATTCGGTCAACGGAGCTGAATTTTTTTTGTTTCTTTATTTATACACTATAAATCGATAAACACCTATCGATTTTTGGAACTTGATTTTTTTAGCATCTCTATAAATAATTAATAACTGTAAAAAATATGATTATGAAATGTTGTGTCATCTAGGTTCGGGATAATAAAAATGAATAAATTAACCATTAAATAAATGAATACATAAATAATAATATTAATAATATTAATAATAATAATAATAAATAATAGAAAATAATCGAGATAATGTAAAAAAAATTAGAAATTGTGTGTACTAAGAATGGGAAAAAATAAGTGGAAAAACAGAGAAAAGAAGAAAATTTATTACGAAGAAGATTTGCGAGCTTGACATCCGTGTATAGAATATCGCCCTGGGAATTCTGGTTTCCGCCTCTCGAGATAGCGAGCACACGCGAGACGTATCAGCCAGACCCTCGTGTACGAGAACACGTGCTCATCACTCGTTACTCTAGAACCTCTAATTTTCTTTTTTCACGCTCGTGAGATATACGACCGACAGGATTACTTTTTTTTCACCGGGAAATCAATTATTACACCTGTAATTGAATTATTCTATTTGGTCCTCATTAGAGCGACGATCATTCTTTATGGTCGGAACAAAGGGTTAGCGATTTAAGTTTTCGCGGTCATCGGTCAATTTAGAATCCACGGATGATCAGAATGATCGAAAAACCGTTTTCCAATTTTAATATTGATTAATAATAATGTTAAAGAATAAAATCAAAGAAATAAAAATATGTTTTAAATTATCAAATAAATAAATAAGGCACTTGAGAATAATGTTTCTTCAAGTGCAACTATAAATAAAAAATAAAATATAAATTAATAGTAAAATTATAAGTTTCCATTAACATTGAACAAAAAATTAATAAACATAATTCTTTAATTAGAAACCTTGAAAAATCAGTGATTCTGTGAATCCCTTAATTTTTCTCGAAGAATAATTTTCTTGAATTTTTATTTATATCTTAAAAATATGTATTGATTTGTTACGTCCCGTCCCTCTTATTAAACTTTTTTTTTTTATAAATATATACTTTTTATAACTCTTAGGAATTCATTCTTTTTAGAAGTGTGACCCTCTGTGCGGTGTCGAACGCGAGCCCGCGCGAGTGCGGCCGGATGTGCCCGGTCGGATTTCGCTGATCAGGAATCGCCTGATCGCGGAATCTGCCGACCGGGCATTCCGCGGCCTGGGAGTTCTTGCCGTCGGACTCCGGGAGCGGACGATATTTTCTGTGGACATCTTCTTCTTCTTCTGTCGACTTAGCCTACCTCGGCTCGATGTTGGTGAAGCCAAATCAGTTCCGATCTGTCCACGGTTCGCTCCTGGAGTCGGGCAAAACTCCTAATTTAGCAGCACTCGCGGTGGTGTAATAAGTCCAGGTTCATCACCCGGCGGACCCGCACAGAGCCGTCAGTCTATATTAGTTTATCTCTTCAATATTAAATTCTAAACTTTATAATCTTCAATAGTTGTAGCTTTACGAGTGTTACGCGGTAACACTCATCAGGTGTGAATTCACGAGTGTGAGAGAGCGAGAGAGAAAAAGGGTGTACCGCGCGGGGAAGGTGTCCCCGTGCTAGAACGAAGAGAGTGTGTATGAGAGAGAGAGAGAGCGACGCGGGGAGACTGCTCCCGTGTAAGAGAGCGAGCGCGTATGTGTGAAAAACCGCATTGTAAGTACACCAATGAATTATAAGGTTTTATTTTGTCATACCCTCTCAACAACTTTCGCTTAATTCGAATTTTATTTAAAACCCCTTCTGAAATCCCGTTAGTTAAAAGTGCCGGGCCCGTATGGGACGTGCGGCAAAATCCCAAAATTACCTGGGAACATTTCGAACCCAAAAAGAATAATTAATTAAACGTCCCTTCCGGACGTAAAATATTCATTTTTAAATATACTTCTTCTAATTTTTGAATATCATGTAATTAAACGTTCTTTTAATTATTTCATTTTTTTTTACTTTTATCGATTTGTTATTTACTTTTCTCGGGAAATGTACTTCAAAAAACAGAAAAAAGAATTCTATTTTACGAATAAGCAGAATTTGAAAAACCATTCGACTTCGTCGTCTCTCGAAGTCAATGTCGACAGGTTTTTTTCGATTGGACAATTTCGAGGGAAACACCCGTTACATGTAAATTTATTCCGCATATGGCGAGCCCCTACGAGACGACTGGAAAAAATGAATTTTTTTTTCGTGTCGTCGTGACCGATTTGCGTTCGGTGGCAGTTTGGAACAAGAAGGAGGAGTGGAAAATTGTCTATGACAGCTGTAAGGGTGCCGACACATCGGACAGGGCGCATGCGGACGAAAACTTTTTCGTTCACGGAGGTAGAGATGATCGGAGAGCGTCACGCTGCCAGTTCGTTCCGCGCTCTTTCTCGTCGCGCAACGCGCTCGAATTTCAATCCGAAAGGCTATTTCGAACTTTATAAAACCTCGTACGAATATAAATTTATTTAAAAATAAAAATAATAAAAAAGTAATAATAATCACAACAATAATAATAATAACAAAGAAAAAATGAATGATTGATTGTTCAGTGCGTTTTATCCAAATTCGAATTCTCTAGGAACAAAAATTTCGAATTTGTTTATCACGTCGATAAAACTCGATTCGAGTCTTTAAAACGTTGCCTCGAAGTGAAATATAATTTTTTCGTGCAATTAGGACATTCGACCCAGTGGTGATTAGGGATCGTTGATTTTAACGATGGATGGATTGATGAATTTTATTGAATTATTTGATTAATTTTTTTTAGCAATCGCAATTTAGTCGCGTTTCGAGCCGAATTATTTTTTGCATTTTTTTGCAACTGTAATTTCGTTGAATTTTGCGTGGAATTACTTTTTGTATTTTTTGCAAGTGCAATTTCGTTCGATTTTGAGTCGAATTATTTTTTTTGTATTTTTTCCACAAGTGCATTATTTTAAAATTGAAAATTAATTATTTGAATTTTTGCAAGTGCTATTTGCATTTCGTAATTACTGCATTTTATTGCACTTCGGAAGCATAATTTATTTAATGAAGAATGCATTGGTGATTGAAAAGTCGATTGAAACGAATTTGGCTTTTCTCTGAAGAAATAATTAATTGAGAACCTGATTCAGCAGCATTGTCGAAGAGATTTCGAGGCTCGACATATTTTCGTAAATATTTATCGATTATTGAGGAACGAGAAGTTTGGATTTATTTCTGAAGTCCAAGTGGTCGGAAAACAGGTGTTTCGCGTGATAGCTATCCATAAAAAAAAAGGTCGATCACGTGACCCTTTTTGGTGAACATTCGTGATATTCCCTCTTTTATTCATCATCGCTAATTACCAGTTGAAAGAAGGGAAAGAAAAGACTCGATTCACCGGAAGTGCATCGCCGAGGCGAAATTCGAGGTTATTTCTGGGTCGCGTTTATCCTCGAGGTGAAAATGCGTCAGTTATCGGAGGGAAAAATCGATAACGATTGTTCGAGGCTCATTGAGCATTTCCACGTACGATAAATCGACCTCGGACACTTCAGGATGGATAAAGGTTGCTTCAGTGAGTCACCGTGATTGTCACGCCTCGATCGCGGCGATCGGGAAGAAGGAATTAAAAAAAAACCGGTAAGGAGTGAAAAAAGTATCGAAGAACTTAAAAATAAATAAATAAACTAAAAACAAAAAAAAAGAATAAATAACGAAATTAACAAACCGGAAGTTGGAAAAACAAGAAAACAGAAAATAGAAAAATCAGGAAATAAAAGGAAAAGTTTGAAAAGCAGCAAAAGAAAAAAATCGAAATTAAGGGAGAGGCGATAAAAAGCAACGAAAACGCAGAAAAGAAGAAAAACAAAAATTGAGGAAAAATCATCAAGAAGCAGCAAAAAAAAGTAGAATCGAAAAAGATCGAAGATTGACGATGAGAAACGAAATCTCGTAAAAGAAAGGTTGATCAGAAGGAAAACCCAAAGAAAAGAAGCTAAAGGAATGGGAGAAAGTTAGGACCAGGAATCGAGTGAAAAACGAAAGAAGAAGAGCACTGGATCACAGGAACTAAATCAAGGCACCAAAAAATCACTAGAAAGTTGAAAAAGAAATCCAAACCATAAAAATCCAATGAACGTTGTTTTACTTCGATGAGCGTCGGTATGCCAGGAATTCACTAATTTCTGAAAAAGCCTCAAACCAAAAAAAAAACCCCAATGAACGTTGACGTGCTCCGATGATTATTGATATGCCATAAATTCACTGATTTCTGAAAACCCCTCAAACCCCCGAAACCCAAACCAAATCTTCAGCTCTTTCGATTCCAGAAAATCTCCATTGGGATTTGTCGAAAAGATCAGGTTTCCTTGATCAGGGATCCGGAACAGTGAAATCAAGACAGATCGTTGAAAGAGGAAAATCCATAAAAATGTACGAAAACCTGTTGGTAGCAATGGACGATCGTTCGTTGACATCGACATGGCGTTGTTTGGGTCAGAAGAATGGTTTGAGCACGATGATTCTTTTGAGAAGATCAAAAAGGTCATCCGGAAGTCAGGGGTCGAGTAATTCGTCGTTGAATTACGGAAATATGACATACGGTTATCCGGTAGACGAAGATGAGTCGGGTTGCAGTCCGGTATTTTTCCTATTGGATTTCTTCAACGAGTATTACATTCCGTTCATAATACTTCTCGGTTTCGTCGGGAATTTATTATCCTGCGTTGTTTTCCTCAACACGCATTTGAAAATGAGAAGTTCGAGTTATTACTTGGCTGCATTGGCTTGCGCCGATTTTGGTTTTTTGGTCGCTCTACTATGCGTTTGGTTGAACAACGTTGTCGGCTGGAGAGTTTATAACAAAGACGGCTGGTGCGAGATTTTGGTTTATCTCAGCGCTGCCTGTAGCTCCCTAAGCGTTTGGCTCATCGTTGCCTTCACCGTTGAACGCTTCATCGCCGTTCAGTATCCCCTTCATCGACCCCACATGTGTACCATCGCTAGAGCCAAAACCATCGTTTTCGCCCTCGTACTTGTCGCCTTCATTCTACACTCTTACGCATTCCTCACCGCTGGCGTTGTCGGCAACAACGGTCAAGAAATCTGCGAGCTCAAAGCCGAATGGTGGGAAGTCATGAGGATCATCAGTATCGTCGATAGCATCGCTAGTCTCATCGTTCCGCTCGTACTCATCGTCGCTATGAACACCATGATCACCAGGAATCTACTCAACTTCAGCAGGAAATTCAGACGGTCTTCCGAAGCCAGCAATCCTTGCCAGAGCCACGACAGATCGGACATCAATCTTAATCAAATTCCGGTGAGATTTTCCATCTGATGAGAAGATTTTGTTTTTTTTTTGCTCGTCAGCTTGAGGTTTCGTTAAGTTTTTAATCTCTGAAGATTGAACTCTTTTTTTTTTGCTGGAAATCGATTTATCGTATTTTAAAGCTTTGATTTAATTTTAATAATAATAAATTTAATAATGACAGTAAATTTAAATAATTTACTTAGATAAGTATATTCCTAAAGCTGATTCGGACAGTCGTCATGGATATGCCAGTTAAATTGTTGACGCACGCCTCATTACTCCAATTAGGAACGGTTTCAACTCCGTTCGCAAATTCTGGGGTATTTTCATTTGCCTCGTGCGTCTGACGAGATTACCCCTTGAATCGCTTATCACAGCGTGCAACGCGAAACTGCATCAAAGGTATACGAAAATCGAGATATACAAGACTCAACTTCAACCAGTATTCTCATCAACCACCCTGATTAAAATACGTCAAAGTTCGCGTTCGTAGATAAGGAAAGGAAATGTCTAGGGTTTACAGATTGGAATAATTGCAAATGCGTTTCGTATACACTTGCGGTTTCAGTTACTGCAAACATGAATTACACGTGGAGATACAAGTTTATGTATATTTATTACGCTCGTTAGAAAAATTGTCTGATTTCTTCTTCTTCAAAGTTTACTTCTACTTTCTACCTTCCGGTGGGCGTAATAAGACGCCTACAGCAAAATGAGGAAACGCCTTATGAGACGAAATTGAGTTTTTAGAAATACGAATTTGGATTTTCTAGAAATCTGAAGGGGGATTTTCTAGATATTTAAAATTGATGTTTTTTTTTCAGACAGCTGAATTTGATTTTTCAGAAATCTAAAATTAATTTTTCAGAAGCCTTGAATTTTTTCTTTAGAAATCCGAGATATCAATCTTCGATTTCTAATTTTTCTATGATTTTTACGATTTTCTAGATTTCTAGATTTTTTAATTTTTAGATTTTGTAGTATTTCTAAAACATCGATTTTATATTTCTGAAAAATCTTTTTCAGAAGTCTAAAATATTTTTTAGAAACCTAAAATTTATTTTTCTCAAAAATCTAAAACTGATTCTTTCATATAGCGACCTGAAATATTTTTTAGTCAGCTGAAATTAATTTTCTTTGGGAAATCGATAATCCAATTTTTTATCCAATATTTTTTTAATTTGACTGACAATAATTATCGTAAGCGGACCAATTGGCAGTACAGATTGTTGGCTAATTACCAAATGAGCTAATGGTAAGATCAAACACCCACGATACGAACGAGACTTTGTGAATCCGAGTTTCCCCCAGTTTGGTCTAACTTTTGGATAATCCATTCACGAATAAGCTTAGACTTGGTGAAATTAGGTATTCCTTGTGTGTCCCGACCTCGACATTACTCCAAGCGTGCAGTCCATTTCCGGCACACGCGTGTCTCAAAGCCACGTATAAAAGTTAATACATATTAATGTATATATGTATATGGCAAATGTTAGGGGAAGTTTCACGTTCGTTTTTCATGCAGCGAATGCTTCGGTGCTCCAAATCGTTGATCCACTGCTCCCGAATGTATTTTTGGATTGCTTGTAAACTCAGTCTCTTTACGTAAGCACGATTTCATTCATGTGTGCATGGCATTCTCGTTGAGAGGCTCAACCCACAAAAATTCTATTCGCTTCAATGATCATTGATTTAGTTCGATTGGTCTTTTTCTTTCTTTACTTCCGGTTGCTAGTCTTTTTGTATCCAGTTGATGTCCAATTGCAGCTTTTGATGTCCAATTCCAACTCTTTATATCCAATTGCAGTTCTTGATATCCAATTGCAGCTTTTTATGTCCAATTCCAACTCTTGCTGTCCAATTGCAGTTCTTGATGTCCAATTGCAGTTCTTGATGTCCAATTCCAACTCTTGATGTCCAATTGCAGCTTTGATGTCTAATTGCATTTTTTAATGTCCAATCGCAGTTCTTGATGTCCAATTCCAACTCTTGATGTCCAATTGCAGTTCTTGATGTCCAATTCCAACTCTTGATGTCCAATTGCAGCTTTTGATGTCTAATTGCATTTTTTGATGTCCAATCGCAGTTTTTGATGTCCAATCGCAGTTTTTGATGGCCAATTGCTCTTGATGTTCAGTATCACCAAAAACACCGCCAATCATTTTCCAACTTTCTTATTCCTTTTTTTCCCACCTCGCTGAAACCCCGAGCCAATATAAAGGCTGCGAAAACCGCAACGACCTTGAAAAGAGAAAATGAACGACGTTTCGAGTGCCTCGAATTCCGTCGCGGTTCTTCCAAAGTCAATCCAAACTTATTCCAATATACTATGGCTCGCGACTTTCAAGTGTACGATAATATTTATCCCGCGGAAGCTCCTAATGTTCCGGGACGTATATAGAACTTCGTTTCCCTCTGAGAAAGACAGAAACGAAGAGATTACTCCAAAACGTCAGATCCAAATTCGATCTTGTTTTTATTCGGTGGAGTTTTCTCGTTTATACACTTTGCCATTATTTTTTATCAAATTTTCGTTTTATTTAATTACTTTTTTTATTTTTTACTTTATTAGTAAAAAAAAAACAAAAAAAAAAAAGAATTTTTCGGAAACGGTGATGATAAAAATGTGAAAGAGCCATACGAATAATGACCCTGGTGAAAGCCTGAAACAGCTATAACCGCAGAAATAGCAATCGCGTTAAAGGGAAATGGAGTGAGAGAGAAAAAGAGAAACGAGAATAGATTTGGAGGCGGCAAACTTGGCCGGATCCAATTTTCATCCTCCGAATCGACTGGCCGTTAGAAAATCGCCCGATGGTCTATGATGTATCAATTTATACAGATATACTTACCGATACGTCCGATATAAATAAAGTGTATCAACACAGGCGAATCTATTAAAAAATACGAGGTCGTCAACCGGTAGACGGGTCTCGACTTTTTGCAAAAATCACGACGATTAATAATTCGTGATTTCGTCGTCACCGTGTATTTTACTCGTCCGTCATAATAAACGAGAAATCGCACCGACTACTTTATTTTCATCCGTTTTATTTATCGCGTACGTAAGCTTTTATGTTGACGTCCAGATTTTATAGGGACGATTTATTTTAGCGACAATTTGACGTTCGCTCGCGAATTGCCTTGGGATTTTGAAAATACATCGAAGAACAAGCTGATCGGGGACGTTCGTACGATGGATTATATTTTTGGTCCTTGGTTCGAGGATTGTCAAAAAATAATATATTTTTATTAAACTATAAATTTTTTTAAAAATTATTAGTAAATATATAAATAATAAATATTATGATAAATAAATGATACTGTGAAAAATTGTAACATTCCAAAAATTAATTGAAATCATTGTTTGATTGTGTGAGTCAAGGATTGTTTGATTATTTATTTGATTGGTTAATTATTTGATTGATTATTGTTCGATTATTTGAAAATGCAGAAATTCACGAAAACATCAAATGAACTAATGAAAATAAAAAAATCATCAATTCGATTAAGCGGTCACAAATATGTTGTCCTGAGGTTTTTGAAGTTGGAGGGCGCGTTGCGTTGTATAAGGAATGCGGACACGATGTTTTTTCTCCCACGTGGCAATTTTGCGTTACCTTTATTGACGCGTGCTTGTCCGAGGGTTAATAATTCGTGATTTCCGGCACGTGGATTTGGAGGGTGCGTAACGCATCAACCAAAACAGACTCACCGACCTGCTGCTGCTATTCGTTTTATCAAGCAACCCCCACCCCCCGGGGTGTCAAGAAGCGCGTGCGAAAAAACTCGAGACAGAACACGTTTGCATGCATAATATATGCCCCTGAGGGAAGATGTCAAATATCTTGAAACCGATCGAATCGCGTTCAAATACTGGATTGATTAAACCCGCCAAATTTAATGAAATCTTGATTCCCGCCTGGGGTGACTTTTCTGTCTTTTTTACTTCGCTATCAAATTGTCCGAAAACTGATGCATTTTTCATCGCAAACTTTACGAATTTTCGATCTCGAGATACAGATTTATTAATTTTTTTTTAAGTATTCTTTGCTCGAGTGATCGAGGTTCGTTCGATTGTTTATTTATTTATTATTTATTTAAACGCCTTTTTTAGTAATACTAATTTTTTAATACTTAATTATTTATTATTATAATAATTAAGAAAACCATTAAATATTTACGAAAATTCATTCAATTGAAGATTAAATGCTAACAATAATGTTAGCAACAATTCTATAACAATATTAATTCAAAAAATCGTAACACAAATATTAATAAAAAATACTATAATAATACTAAAGCCAAATAATAATGAAAATCGTAATGAAAAATCGTGTAAGCCTCGGTTGACACGTGATTATGATAATACGTGATAATAGAGTCGGGTAACAAAGCGTGGATATTGGCGGGATACGTCCTAATTGAGACCTCGTTCGTAAATAAAACCCCCGGTTCGTGACAAGAGCCAGTCGAACGTTCTTTGTTGTAAATCCAAGAGCGGAAGGGTCCGTCAAAAATCGATAAGAAGGTGCGCGGGTACATTCATTTTTAGGCAAAGCTTTTCCCCCTTAAGAGTACATTGGATAGGTGTGGTGTTGACAATCGTGACGCGTGTACAACCATGATTCTTTTATCCACGTGTGTACTGAGATATGGCTCGCCACGTTTTAGCCTTTTTTTTTTTTTCAAATTCGACCATTCGTTCCTTCCTTCATCAGAAAAACTTTGTTTGGGTTTGTTTGGGTTTATCAAATCAAAATAAAATACCGCGATTTTTAATCCATTAACGATTGGAATAATTTGAACACCTCGCGACCGGAAGTTGCTGTACCAACGAAGAATCCCTGATTCCGAGGTTTGAGTTTGTTTGGGTTCATCGAATGAAAATGAAATACGTTCGCAACCGGAAGTTAGTGCAACAACGAAGAATCTCTGATTGCAGAGTGGAAGCAGCAGTAACAACGGCGTCGGGAACATACCGATGGGCATTATCGGAGGACGAAGACAACTCTCTCAACAATCATTCCAAACATCGAAGAACACCCATTCGCGAAATCAGCCGTCATCCGGCAACCCTGTATCATCTATACCCAGAAATGCTCAACAAGTACCGGAAAAATCAATGCGATGCATACGTGAGTTATCTGGAGCCCAAACGAAACAACCAACACTGGAATATCACTTTTCCAAGTACATGCGTCTACAATCGTTACGTTGCAGACGTCAGATCTTCCTCCAGGAACCTCGTCTCAACGAGGAATCAGCAGAGCATCACGAAAATGTTGCTACTCATCAGCACCGTTTTCATACTCCTCAATCTTCCCAGGTAAACATCAAAATCAACTTGAAAGAAAACAGTTAACGAACAAAAAAGCCAAAATAAAAATTGGCTTTTCCAACTTTTGGAAAAACAATTACTGGCTTGATTACCATTATAACGAGCGTTCGCTGTATCGAACGGATATTGGAAAAGCACATGCACGGTGCACACAACCTCTATCCTTGATTGCTTAATCAATCCTCTTCCAACTCCGTCCCGGCGCTTAAGCGACGCTTGGTTTATCCATCTCGAAGCTTTCCTGCCGAAAATAGATTCGCTCGGGGCAAGTGTGCGCACTTTGAAATTTGCAGGATTTTCGGACTTGAAATTTGAGGGTCGGGCCAAGTGTGCGCACTTTGAAATTTGCAGGATTTTCGGACTTGAAATTTGAGGGTTGGGCCAAGTGTGCGCACTTTGAAATTTGCAGGATTTTCGGACTTGAAATTTGAGGATTGGGGCAAGTGTGCGCACTTTGTAATTCGGAGGATATTTGGCCCTGAAATGTGAGGATTGGGGCAAGTGTACGCACTTTGCAATTTCGAGGATTTTCGGGCTTGAAATTTGAGGATTGGGGCAAGTGTGCGCAGCCTTTTCGTTGGATTGCAGATAGAAATAATCGTGCGCACCTTTGCCCCCACACGCTCCTGGTTACTCCCGTATGACTATTAACCACCCTACGCTCGTTCGTTCAATTTTTTTTCATTAAATCCCAATACCCGAACCGTTAATCTCCAGCTCAGTCGGAGACTGCATAATTCATCGTAATTATAATCGTTTCGTTGGAATTCCAGTTACGTGATGCGGCTATGCGTGTTTTTCTTTGCGCTCGCGCGTAAGGAAACACCCGCGTTGCTCTGGTGCCTCCAGCAATTTTTCATGCTCCTTTACTACACGAACTTCAGCATTAATTTTCTACTTTACGCGATGTGCGGTATAACGTTTCGTCGATGCTTGGAGCAGCTGCTGCGAAAGGCACTCAAGAGCGTCACCAGGTATCGTTGCAATCATCAGAGATTAGATGGAATCGTGACGTTGCATCGAAATCCGAGCTAATTAGGCGATCGAAAGGTTCGTTGCGCAATTATTTTTCGATCTACCGGGTGTCGCTCTGATTTCAAAAAATTCATTCAACCGTTCGATAAAACCGATTTTTTGAAAAAAAAAAATGGATAAAAAAAAACAACCCCAGTATTGCCGGATTAGCTCGAGAACGAAACATGTACGATTCAACGTACCTCGAATTAACGTTTGAATTATTATAGCTCGTATCGTTTCCTACGAAAACAAACTTGACTGCTCGAACTTCAAACAACTGAATTTGATGAATTGATATTTGCGTGGACACGCCCAGAGGCGTGTGGACGCATATGTTTCATAGACCTCTACTGTTCAACCTCGTCGGTGTACTTGGCATCGATATAACCAAGGATTCAAATTTTACATAACTATTCTGTGGCGAAATGTAGAACTCGTCCTCCGAACTTTTATATTTATAGATATATATATATATTTTTTTTTTAATTAAAAAAAAAATTTTTTTAATTGTTGTACCATCCCGTTACACCCTTCGGGTTTTTTACGGTCACCCTCCTCTATTTATAGATATATATTCATTTATCTATTTATATATTTATTATATATATTTTTAGATTAGATATAAATATATATATATCATAACTTATAGATATTTATACATAACTATAGTTATTTAAAGTAAAAATAATACTCGTTATTTATATATATACTTTTAATTCAGAAACGAATTTATAATTGACCAAAAATCTATTATTCTTTAATAATCGTATCCATATTTTTTTTTTTGCGAAAAAAGCGTATTTTTGGCCAAACGAAGCACGCGCCAACTTTTTTTCAACGCTCACAGCGTTTGATACGTGACACAGGATTTTTGTGATTTTTTTTCCGATTTTTTTATTTGGGCGTTAATTTTTTTTAATAAAAATTATTTTCGAGTCAAATCGTTCCGAACAAAAATCTGAAAAAATTCTCGAGTGCTTTTCAGATATAGTACGATATAACGTAAAAAAATCACAGGTCAAATCGGAGAGGAAATTAAATTATTATAGACTCATATTTGGACATTCGAAAACTCACCGTTTCTTTTTTGTAAATACGAAACGATTTTATTAAAACTCACAAAAACAAAAAAGATGTTTTCGTGCGAGGCACGAAACGTAGAGTCACTGCTAACGCTTTAATACGAATTATTTACGGGAACGAAACGGACGAGTCATCCGAGTGTGTTTCGGACGATTTAAAAACGGAAGGAAAAAGCCCCGATCTCACGAAAGTGACAATGATCGATATTGGTTGCAGATACCTGGGCGGCAAGATTAGAAGAGTCTCGGAAAGTTCGTAAGCCGAGAGAGAGAGACTGACGGTGATAAAGGATAACCAGAGGGATTAGAAAAAGAAAAGAGAAAAAAAAAAGATCGAAACTTCGCAAGGGCGAAAAGCATTTCCATGATAATCCGTTGACGTGAGTCGTAACGTCATAATATTCTGTATATATGTCTATATAACAAAAAAAAAAAAATAACGATAAGATAATCGGAGCACGTCTCGGCGTCTTCGTGTTTCGTACTCTGGATAATAAATCGCTTTGGGCATTTGAAGCAACGGTTTTTGCTTATTTCGCGTGGGTGTCGAAAAAGCGATTTTTTTTTGCATTTATTTACCAAAAAAAATTGTGATTTACGTTTTTTTGACGGTTTCGAAAAATTTTCAAAAAAGTCTCGATCGACGGTAAGGTTATCGTTGCGAAATCATCGAAATCGTCGTTCAGCATGGTTATTAAGAGACGTCCCTCTCCTCCTTTAATTCTCCTATCTATCCAACCCCTTTTTTTCTTTTTGATGAAAGACAATCGAGTTATTCGCCGATAGCGCTCCCGGCAATCAATGGGTCTCATCAATCGCATCTGCTGCTCATGGATATGGCCTCGGCGAACACCCAAGACGCGAATAACAGAAATAATAATAATAATAATAATAATAATAATAATAATAATCCCAAAAATAATAATAATTTCAGTGTCTATTACAGTGCAACGTCGATTGCACACGTGGTTTCAATATTCTTGTAAAAATAGTCGAAGGACCAAAAAAAATGAAAATCAATTTCCAAAATAATAAATAATGAAAATACGAAAAATGTTTACTACTAAAATTAAAGCCCAAAAACGAAAATGAATTATACAAAATATTTCCATGCATTTTTTGAACACCTAGAAATCATCCTGAGAATACAAAAAAAAACGAAATTCTGAATACGAAAATTAACACAAAAAAAAAACAAATTAATTACTCAAAAAATTTCAATAAATTTGGGACGTCTGAAAATGAGTTTTAAAAACAGCAGGAAATCTTAAACACTGAACACGACTGGAAAGAGAAACGAATTATTCAGTAATGCAATTTCAATAAATACGAAACGAAAAAAAAGGGAAATCAATAAATAACTGTAAAGTAAATTTGATAAAATATGAAATTTATATATATTCATGATGCACGTTGAAAAGCGCGTCCAGCCGAATGAAATTGTTTTTTTTTTTTTTTGGAGACGCTTTTGAAAAAATCTATCCGAGGGAAGCAACAAAGTGGCGAAGAAAGATCGACAGAGTGACACGGAGGGAAATTTAATAGGTGTTGGGTTTTTTCTTTTTTTCGATTGAAGGTGTCAGTGTAGTATCCTATTTGACTTTGACGGACCAGACGTCGAAAAAAAGAGGCAACGTGTCAGAAATGCGTGTACGAAGTTGTGTAGATCAAACGGAGGATCTGTGGCGTTTTCACGAGACCTAGAGGAATTCTTGTATTACCCTCTCGTGTAGGGGCCTATAAAAATTCCTTCGTTTTTGCTCGAACTTTCGTTTCGTCTTTTTACCCGGGCGTGCAACAAAACCGACGAGGAAGATAAGGCCTTTTTAACCGTTGAGAAATCGACTCCGGGGCCACGTGCGGATAAAAGCTCTTACGTTTCGCCCCGAATATTGGAATCCGTAAATAGACATCGAACCTATTCGAACCGCGGAGACTTTTCTCGCGACTTGATAAAGTCACGTATGGATTTTTAACCTTTTGCAAAAATTCCGACGATTTTTACGAACTCTGTATACGAACTTTTCTTATTTCCTTCGTACGATATTTTCGGCACGAAATTTTGGGAAAAATTGAATTTTTTAAATGGCTTTTCGTTTTTGAGAAATTATTTAAAAAATTTAATATAAAAAATTTGAAATATTTAAAGATTTTTAAATATGGAAAAAAATTTTTTTTTTTTTGATATTGTCGCGTTTTAGGAAATTTACCTTTGTTTTGCCGGATCCTGTTGGTCCGACCAGCATGAGTCCATGTCTGACGATTGTCGTTTCGTAAAGCTGAATGACTTTTTTCACGTATTCTGAAATTCCCATTTTTTTTATCGGTTTGGGTTTGTTTGGGTGCGAGCCGAGTGTTAGAAAAGAAAATCAAAATTGGGTCTTTAATTATTGGAAGATTGATGTAAAAATTTAATTAATGAAAAAAAATGAAGGAACGAACGCACCATCGACGTCTTGGAGACCCATTTCCAAAATGGCACTCCTTATACCGGCTTCGAGGAGTCCGTGATTCACCGGGATTTCAATGAGCTTCGGGAACAAATCAGACACGATACCTGCGTTCGAAGAGGAACGGAATAAGGGGATGCTAACGATTCCAATAATTATGCACGGCGCAGCGGAATTATGTAAGTGGTAGAGAAAGAGAGAGAGAGAAATTCCGTAACCGCCTGTTTTTGATCGAACTGAAACAGTCGTTTGGGTTGGTTTGGGTTTATCAACGTTTTTTTGGTCCTGTTTGGGTTTATCAACGATTTTTTGCCCTGTTTGGGTTTATCAACGTTTTTTGGCCCTGTTTGGGTTTATCAACGTTTTTTTTGCCTGTTTGGGTTTATCAACGTTTTTTGGCCCTGTTTGGGTTTATCAACGTTTTTCGGCCCTGTTTGGGTTTACCAATGATTTTTTGCCCTGTTTGGGTTTATCAACGATTTTTTGCCCTGTTTGGGTTTATCAACGTTTTTGGGCCTGTTTGGGTTTATCAACGTTTTTTGGGCCTGTTTGGGTTTATCAACGTTTTTCGGCCCTGTTTGGGTTTATCAACGTTTTTTTGCCTGTTTGGGTTTATCAACGTTTTTTTGCCTGTTTGGGTTTATCAACGTTTTTCGGCCCTGTTTGGGTTTACCAACGATTTTTTGCCCTGTTTGGGTTTATCAACGTTTTTCGGCCCTGTTTGGGTTTACCAACGTTTTTTGCCCTGTTTGGGTTTATCAACGTTTTTTGGCCCTGTTTGGGTTTATCAACGTTTTTTGGGCCTGTTTGGGTTAATCAACGTTTGTTTGGGTTTCTTTCGATTTTTCCACGTTTGGCCGGAATGCACTTCGACCCGTTAAGGATAGTAACCGACTCGGCAACGCTGCAATCGATACTGTTCGCCTGGAATCATTTAAAAGCGTTTTGCAGGCGTGGGTGTCACACCGGGTTTAATTTCCCGGAGCAATGACAACGTACGGCCGTACGGTCGAATTCCGGGGGCCGTGAAAGGGTTGATTGCACAATAAGGGACGCTCCAATTATTATGGAATCATGTACGGCAACCGTATCCACGAATCCAGTCACGTACAGACGCGTGTCACGCTCCGCCTCAATTCCGTTTTTTTCGTTCCCACGAAACGTCCATAATTTTTACATTGTTTCAAAATGTTTCCTTTTTTCGTCCAAAAAAAGGACGAAAAATTCCCCCCGTTTGGTGACTTTTTTTTTTGGGATTTAAAAAAAATTAATAAATCGTTTACGTCTCACCCTCGAAGAGCTTTAAATCCTCCTTCAGGAATTTTGGAACGTTCACGTCTCGCAAAGCCCTCAAACATATCTGGGCCTCGTCCAAGTCTCTTTGCTCGCGTTTCAAATTTCCGGCGACCGCGATCACCGTTTTCACTGCCCTCATACCGAAATCGTAATGATCCTGATAATTCATCGATCGTTCGATTTAATTAGACTATTTTCATCCGATTTTTATTATCGATTATACAATTGAAATGGGATTTGAAAAAATTACAATTATATTTAATTTTAGTGTTATACTATTCATAAATATTATTTGATTTTTTTTCTACATGAATTAATTCAATTGTTTAATTTCTACATTATTAATTATTATCTATAATAACGATTATTAAATAATTTAATTTAATTAAATCATGAAATCATCAAAATTTATTATTCTAATAATAAAATTGATTATAACTATACATTATTAAAATTAATTAATTAATAAATAATTAAATTAATCAAATACATGAAAAATTAATTGAAAAAAATTTTTCATTAATTTGTAATTCTTTTCTTGGCTGTTAATTTGAAAAAAATATTTGAAAGACTGGACTAACTTGGCTGCTCAATTGCTCCGAGCTCAATTTGAATGTCGTCGTTATTTTCTCGGCGAGGCGTTTCGCGTCGGCGAAACCGTACGAGAACAACGAGATTTCAGCGATCAGCGAGTAATTCGGTACCATCATAGCGACCGGACGAAACAGGGCTTTCAAATTGTCCGGCAATTCGGTTCTCCCAGCATATCCGGGATTCATCGTGATAAAAACCGCGCACGACGCTTTCAAAATTATGTCTACTCCCTCGAAATAAAATCTGACAAATTTGGATGTAAAGAAAAATAAAAGTCCGATTTTGCGGGCTCTTATTTCTCGATAACGAATCCAGTGATACTGACCTCTCAGCACGGATTTGTTGGGCCTTTTGTATACTCATTATTTGCTGTGCAATTACCGAGAGCACTTCGATGTCGATTCTATTGAACTCGTCGAAGCAAGCCCAAGCACCAGCACTGAAATAATTGTACACCTGCCTTTTAAGCGGATCGATCATGAAAACTTTGAACTCTCCATTTATAGGGAAAAATGTAAAAAAAAAATTCTAAAAACGTTTTTTACATTTTCTCCAGTCTAATTTTGTACTTTCGGCAAAAACTCGGGCATATTCGTAATCAGCGGAAAATTTCCGATCAAATACACCCTTTTAATATTTTCAAATCGGAAAAAAATTTTTTTCGACCTCTCGGGCCACTTTTCCAGAATCTCCAAAATCACGATATTTCAAAAGGTCGTAGAGTAGGCTTCTTCTATGCGATGGAGATTTATTTGGAGTGTTTTGAAAAGGTTTTTGCCTGACTTAAATAATGGCGTTGGATTCGTATCGA
>JAPYZJ010002013.1:0-23225 GCA_030522765.1 Ophioninae sp. B BG-2022a
GCCATTTTTCAAGTGGACTTTCCGGGAAAACTATGCGAGATATCGATACGAATCCAACGCCATTATTCAAGTCAGGCAAAAACCTTTTCCAAACACACCAAATAAATCTCCATCGCATAAAAGAAGTCTACTCTACGACCTTTTGAAATATCGCGATTTCTGAGATTCTAGAAAAGTGGCCAGGGAAGACGAAAAATTTTTTTTTCGTTTTTAAACTCTTAAAAGGGTCTATTTAATCGGAAATGTTCCGCTGATTACGAATATGCCCGAGTTTTTGCCGAAAGTGCAAAATAAGACTGGGAAAATGCGAAAAACCTTTCTAGAATATTTTTTCGACATTTTTTCCCTAGAAATGAAAGCGAATTAAATTGTGGATTTGTCTTTAAGGTATAAAAAATACATCGACATGGACATACGACCCTAAACGTCTAAATACAATAATTATTTCGAGGCTAAGCCCACTGAACGGGCGCGCCTGATTCGCTGCCTTTCAAAATTAATAACAATTCAGGCGTTGATCCGGGAACCGTACATGCTTATATCAATCGCCTCAGAATTTCACCCCTAACCTCCCATTTCAAGGATGACATTCGTAATTGGGACACCCTGTAAACATACGTATCAAAGCTATTTCATGTTTTTATCTGTTTTTAGAACTTTTGATCTACGATATCATCTTACCCCCTCCCCTCACCCTTCTCTTTCCCCCTCTCGAAATAATAGTTTTTTCATGGCTATAAGGTGTCGCCGCTAAACTCAGCTCGCCAAGCCCCAAACGAGTAAAATTGCACTTTGCGAGTTCGTCCCAATTTCCGAAAGCCTTATATCTCTTCAGCCCCTCGTATTCCTCTGCACTCGCGGAGCTTTGCCAAAAGTTCGTGTTACGGGAATCTTCATCTTGTCTGTTTTTGTCGCCCTTTTTTTTTTACTTATCCCGCTGTGTGACTAGCTCGCTTCCTGTCGTGTTCTTCCTCTTTCTCTATCTACATCTCTGAGCCATATCGATCTCAGCCGGTTTCCAAGTACACGTGGAATAATCGTAGGGCCAAACTATTCCCTATCGACCAACCCGGGCAATAAATTCCATTCCCGGTTGTGTCCGGTTCTCCCGGATCCTTTTTCGTCATTGGAATTTTTATTTAGTTTTCATCCGAGAACACGTTAAGATCGGGCATAGGAATTCACACTTGGCATGCCTGTTTTTGGTCCCATTTTTTGTTGAGTGCAGATTTTTTTTTTGCACGAAATCTACGTATTAGAAAATAATTATTGTTTACAGATTGTTACTCGGGAGCGGAAGCTGTATTTACGAAATAATTATTTTAGTTATCGTATTAGCAATCACTGTAAAATCGTGTACAGTGATCACTGATGTAATAAGAAAAATAATTATTTAGTTCGTAAAATAATATTTATCATCAAGTTAGTTAATATTAGAAAGGACTAATATTGCACTATAAGTAACTGAGCTCAATTTTCTGTATTACTTTATAACATACTAACGAAATTACTAACTAATCATTTTTGACTACGTATTAGTGAGATAGAAATTTGAATTTTAGATATTGGTAGCTGAATAATTATTTAGTTGACAATAATTATACACAGTTACCACTAATAGTATACCTAAAATAATTCTTCAGTTAGTAAAGTTTATATTTTAATAGTTAATAACATTTAGGGTCTTGATATTGGATTAGATGATTCTTATAAATAAGATGACTTTAGTCAATTTATACAATATTATATTAATTATTACTAATTCTTTAAATAACATCCTTAATTAACTTTCGTAACATTACAAGTTAAGCTAATTAGTTAATATTAGTTAAGTTAATTATTATTATTATTATTATAGTGATCATTATTTACAATAATCAGCTTACATCTCTCTCTCTTTCTATATTTTCTCTCTTTACCTCCCTCTCACTCTCCCTCTTGCCTTTGTACCCTCGCGATCGATGAAAACATTTTTGCTGATGTATAGTGTACTTGTTGTTGTTCATTCGTCTCTGTAATTGACAAATCGCATAAACTCGAAGCATCCAATCCAAAAACGGATAAAAAAATGTCCATGAAAAACAAGAACCAAACGTACATATCCAAATTCAGCTGTGGAAATTCCAGCACGAGATTTGAGATGTGAAAATACTGAATTTTACGAGATACCGACGTTTTCGGTTGAACAAATATTGATGCGGAATTCAGGATGGAAAGTATTTTTGTTTGCAATGAAAATACTGGAGTTCCGAAGATCACGAATCGTCCAACGGGGATTCCATCTGTGCGAGGAGCCAATTGTGAATCAAGCGGGAATCAGGAAATCTCAAAAAGAAAAGCAAACGCTCTCTTCGAGGCGATCTCATCTAGCCAGTTGGCCAAAAGTAGGCTACAGTTCGGTTCATCAAAAGCTCCATTCCGGAAGGCTAAATTCGATCTTACGAACAATCATTAACTTAGTCCGCAATTACTAAGTGGTCACAGGATCCAGTCTAACAATAATTAGTTTTCTTCACAATCATTTTGTTTCTTAAATAAAATTTACATCTTATTCGATAACTAAGTACCGCACAATACATGAAACTTAATTTAATCACATGTTCGTTTTATCGTCAATATCAAACTCTGACAATAGTTTAATAAATAATTAATCAATTTATCATAATTATTTAATCAATTTATTACCTTCTAAACTCTACTTTTACTAAAGACTCGATTAAATAATTAAATTAAATTCTGCACAATAAGAATTTTTTTTTAAATCATTTTCTGCATATCGACGAAACATTTTTTGAGCTAAAATTTTTTTTATTTCGAAAATGTCGTTCTCGGTCCAAATGTAAAATGTGCGAGGATCGTGAAACATTGTACTTCTAAACCACGTTATCAACCTAGTAGCAGAAAAACTTCCTCACTTTCTTCATTATGTTATTTAATTGATAAACATCGTGGGTACTTATATTCTACAGAATGAAACAATTACTTGTTATACAAATTTCGAAAAAACAATAAAGAAAATAGTTTAGGGACTAATCGTCTCTGATCGTCCTAACCTAACTTGTTTGATTCTTCATAATGACCAAAAGTCCTCAGAGCACTAAAAATATAAAGAAATGATGATATCGAACAGGGAAGACGAGCTAGAGAAACAGGAAGAGGAAAAAATGAGGGAAAAAGACCACGAAGAAAAAGTCGGAGAGACCGAGAGAAAAAGTGACAAAGAGAGAAAGAGAGAGAGAGAGAGAAAGGGAGAGAGAAAGAGAGAGAGAGAGAGAGAAGGAGAGGGAGAGAGGCAGAAAATCAATGAGCAGCGATTCGCCGATGAGAAAGGAGAGGCAAAGACGAAGGAGGAAACAGCAGCCGAAGCATAGCGTGGGGAACAGTTTCTGACAAAGGCCTGCAGGCACTTGAAGCCCGTCGGGCCACAACCCCATTTAATTCCCGTCACGTTCCTCCTTTGTGCGCTGATTGATAGATTGATTGCATTTCCAAATTCGCGTCGATGGTGCACCTTATGGCGGCAACGCTCGACTTCGTCTTCTCTCGGTCTCCCTCTGGAGCTTGTCCCTTTGGTGGCCCAATGTACGCTTAAGGGAACGTACAAAGATCGGGGCACCATTTTTTATCTATTTTTATTTTTTTTTATATTAAAGTCCCTATCTGTTTCTCGGGCCCTTAACAACCCTGGCATAAACGGCCCTTCGCCCTCGTCTTTCTTCCTAATTATCAAGATCATTTTCGAGAAGCGGGTGCTAACAAGAGAAGGAAATTGATTTTTTTTTCACGCGCAAATCTTTATCCCTGGACTTTAGGATGAGATGTCCTTAGGAAGAGATTCTTATATTACGGATGGTTGCATAATTAATAAAAAATATAATAATACAATATAATTTATAAAAATATAATTAATAAAACAGTATGACTGTATGAATAATAATAAAATGAATATTAATAAAAATGATAAAGCAGCTGAGAATTATTTATGAATAAATAATGATGAAAAGAGAATAAAAATGGAAAAATTAAAATTAAATACGCGTGTAATAACTTTTTTAGTCGACTACGAAGATTCGTGCAAAGATTCTGTAAATAAGCCTTGCTAGACTCTTTTTTAAATTATTCTATAACAAATAAAAGAAAATAATAAAATTTTACAAACTAAAAAAAATATCAATAATGAACTATATTACAAAAATTATCAATGCAACAACTACATTTAAAAAAAACGAATAACGGTGGATTAAAAATAAATTTAAAAATGAAACAAAAATCTGTAGTCATGTTTTCATTCTGTACAGAGATTCATGTAAGGATGGCAAATAAAAAATCAAGCTTGGCCATTTTCCAAGACTATTGTTCACTTTTATGCATTAAACAATACTAAGAAACAATCTGGGCGCGAGTCCACTCGAATACTGCAAAGGATGTATTTCCGTTGCGAGGTTGTACCACAAGGCTGACTTTTATTTGCCTATGAATTTAATCAATGTTCATCGAGAAATCGAGTTCACTAAATGGAATTATGGGCGAAACGCGGATAAAGGATTTTCTAGAATTCCAATAAAGCCGCATGAGAGACCGAAATAAATTAATTGCATTTTTGGAAAACTCCTGTGTACTCGGGAATTCAATTTTGCGGCGATCCCATATGTTTATTTCAATATATATACATATATATATTTATTTATTTATTTATTTATTCGATCTCCGTTGCTTGCTCTCTGTCGCTCTAACCAACCACGAATTCTTGCGACTCGCGGAACATTTTTTGGTCATGTGGTAAAATCGATTCCGGCCACGGTCCCTAAAACCATTGCACGCGTCAAAACAAACGCCGCCGCGGTAAATAGAGCAAATTCCAAATTTTCGTCATTCCATAAAAGGGAGCCGAGAACTCGTGATTCCACGAACATATAAATGTGGCAAAACTTGGCTGAAATTGTATTATCCGAGGTACGTATCATAGTTAACTGGCTCGAAAGATTAATTAATGAAACTTGAGACTGTCATCGCGGGTGTCGTCGTCGTGGCACGAAAATTCGGTGGTTGCAGCCTTGAAAATGATATACTTTGAGAATGTGAATACAGAGCGTGGAATTACACTTTGCGTAATAATTATAGTGATTTGTTGTTATTTTAAGAAAATCATTTTGAAAATACGAAATATTATATAATTATCGTGGTTGTTATTATTGTCATTAATAATCGATTAAATGTATTATCATTATTAATATTACGCCATACATGAAATCCCTCTGTTTGGGTTTGTTTGGGTTCGCCATACATGTCACACTTTGTTCCTCTTTTTTCTACCAATTAAAAGAGTGATTTTTTCGTTTTCTTTTTTCTGTATATTTTTTCATTATCAATTTTTTTTTTATCCGTGGAAATAAGACAGAACAAATTTAAGACTCAAAGTTGCGAGGTTCTATAAATCCACGTCAGTCCGAGAAAAAAGTGCGCAAAAAAGAATGGGTTCCCGTAAGTATTTCGCCACAATTTGTACTCCGACGGTGAGAAGGGGAAGATGGAGAGGGGGGGGAGGACTCTCAATTCAAGTGTGACGTGGATTTAAAACTCTCGTGGCGAGAATCCTACATGACGGAATTCTTATTCGTTCTTTTGGGTGGCCCGTGACCCTGGACCATTCTTCCTACACATAAATTAGGCTATTACTTCAACTGGAGTAGCTAGAGTGGATGTGGAAAGCTACCGTGAACCTAGACTTTTCCCCTGTTTTTTTTTTTCAATTCGTTTTTTCTTTTTTTATACGTATGTGTGTCCATGTGTGTGTGGGCGTGTGACTGTGGAAAGCCTGCAGTTTTACAATCTGATGAAATTTATTTGTAAATTATTCCGTTCACGGCTCGAAAAGCAGAGCTTTTGGTACCACTAACGGAAGTGGAATTTAGAATCGCGTAATGCGATCGTGCATTAGCGACAAAGTAACCCAGCCAGCAAGACGGAAAGCTCGCAGCTCGCTTTCCAAAATTACCAAGAGACAGTGAATTATGTTGAGACATCGGTATCGGTTTATTCTCGATATACCGATCCGTATGCGATCCTCCGATCAATAGTGAATGGAAATTGAGAAGAATTTTCGTAAAGAAGGGATTATTCAATGTATCATTTGTTTGGGTTTGGAACGATTCTGCGACCGATAATAAAGAAGTTATCTAAAGCCAATAATAGGATGGGTGACCGCTGCCTTACCCATGAGAAATGTGATAATCGATAGTGGAGAAAGTAAGTAATCAGTTTGGGGATTTTATGGACGGAGAGAAAAAGAAAATTAATTTTTTTAATGGGGGGGGGGGGGCGAAGCTAATGAAGGAACTAAAAAATTAGGGTTATTTAATAAATATTAATTTTGAAGAAACAAGTTAGATTGAAACATTAGAATATTTACTTGTGTGTATATTAAATAAATATAATACACTCGATAAGAAGATATTAACTATTTCAACAATTTGTGATTCTTGTATTTTTAAATTATCTATTTTACACGATGGACCATGAACGTTGTGTTTTTATCAATAATGTTCATTCTTGTGATGACACAATTATTATCACTGCGATGACGTCGAAGTTTGCATCGTTTGAACGCCATATCGATAATACCTTTTTTTATTTTACAATTTTTTGTTTCCTTTTTGCAACTACGAAATTTATTCAGATCATTTGGAGAATTTTTATTTAGCGATTTACATCTCAAATTTACGAAATATAATTTTGCATGACTTAATGACATTAAGGAACTTAAAAAATGATCAATCCAAGAAGTTTGGTTTTTTTTTACTGTTAAAGGGAAAAAATACATTTGTCTTATCAATCATTCCCACCGAATCATAAATTCGATTGTTATCGCTTGGATATACATATATCCAAGATCAACATATATTCGAGTTTCCATCGATCTGCAACTGCTAAGTGAATCTGGTGGAAGGCCTCGTCGATAAAATTACATCATTTATCGTTCTCGTTGAATTATGAGATAATTCAATTTAGGATAACCCCGCCAGCGGAGTCGGAGAATCGCCGATGAGCGGTACAGGGAATTGTCTGTCGAACTCGACTCGAGCTAACGGTTCATATACATACATACATACATACAGCACTCTCCATATTCTGGATGTTAACTCTTGGTCGATTCTGGAGGGGTATGCGTACCAATTTGATTCCGAACCATTCCAATAATATCCAAACGACTTTACCGTCTCTCGTTTCCGATTAATTGCAACTCCGTCAATTATGGGCTTCGAACTTCCAGCATAATTAATCACTTGGCCAAACCACTGCTCGGGTCGCGTTACTATCGGAGACTTGATGCAATAGTCCTAATAAGATTGATCAACAATCTGGATTTTCCACTCTCTTATTTACTCTCCGTTTGTCCCTCTTTTCCAAAAATAAACTTCCTGCCGCATTGTCCATTACAAAGAGATCAACCAGTTGATAAAAATCCGTCTAATCTGCTTTTAAATCCGTTAGTCAACTGAAACTCGAGGGCATCGAATCAAAGACGAAATCAATTGACGAATCAAGCTGAGCATCACCAATTTCGTAGCCCTCGTAAAAATCCAGTCAGTTTCAATGACTTCCGGCAATAGGAGGGAGCAGAATTCTATCCACATCGAAAAATCATTTTCCACACGAGCCTCCATCAGTCGATGTATTGTCAGCCCAAAGTGGGTGGGGTGCTGAAAAACGTGTGCCGATCGCACGCGAGACTCGTGAAATAACTATTTTCTCACCGCCGACACTGGCACGTATAAAATCGCACTTCACAACCGACAATAAGTCTTTCCGGGTTCGCATTGTGCGTGTAAATGTATTTTTTGCGTAATCCCATGGGGATAGCGACGACGGAGCGAGGTTGCGACAGAAAGAGGCGTTTTGCCAATACCTATATTATTCGATACGAGGGAAAGAGCGAACGAAAGGTAGAGAGAGAGAAGTGGAAAAGAGAAGGTTGGGCGTATCGATGCAGCTTATCGGCAGCTCAGCCGTTAATGGAAGCTGCAGAGGCGACGAGCGACCGATCAGTAGTGAGAAAGATCGAAATACCCACATATAGATATATGTATATATATATTTAGAGAGAGAGAGAGAGAGAGAGAGAGAGAGAGAGAGAACGAAGAGAGCGGACGGAAGGTTAAGGGACAAAAAGGGTCTCCGATGAAGACCCTCGCCAGACTAGAGTTGCGAGAAGCCGGGTGCCCCTAACCACCATTTTCCGGCTAACCGAAACTCTCCCTGACTATACAGCCGCCTCTCTTTCTCTCTCTCTGTCCTCTCTCTCACTGATCCTACTGGGGCGATTCGTCATTCGCCACTGGCATGTCACATAAAATAAAGCCCGGGGATATAAAAAAAGCCTTGGTATATGAATCAGTGCCCCCATGGCGAAACGATCGGGGAACGACTTTCACGCTCGCGCTTTTCCTATATTTTTTCTACGGCGTATAAATATAGATATGTGTTGCGTGTATGCGTATATCCTTCCATAACGATGATAGAGAATTTGTCGAGACTGCATTTCCTCGGCAAAATCCTTTGCAAATTTATTGCAATTCCTCTTTCCGTCCTCTATCTCTTTCTCTCTCTGTCTGTCTTTCTCTTTCCCTTTCTCTCTGTTTCATTCCGCGATCTACGATTCGCGTTCCCGTTTTTATTCACATCAGAACATCCCACGATTTATGCCTGATCATCACGCTTGAGGTAATCTCGGTTGGTTCCACTGGGATCACAAATCTATGATTACTTTCAGAGCCCACAATTTGCTGGAGCAACGACGATTGTTCCACATTGATCAGCTGGTGGTTCAGAACCTGTTTTCTACAATTCCTAGCCCTTCAACAGTTTTTTCGCTCGGTCGGTATTTCGAATGAAGAGAAATGGCAAGCCATTTATACTTTTCGAATGATCCTGAGCGAACATACGAAATCCTCGTGAATTCGATGGAACGTGCCTCGAAGTGGAAAACTCACTACTGGATGAAATCCTTTCAAGGATTCCAAGTAGCTTCAGGCATCGAAGATCCCTATCTGCCTCTCCCAAACATTTCATACGCGTCAACCTCTTCTTTTTTTTTTCCGCAACTTTATTTTCCTCATATATCACGAGAAGTTGCTGACGAATCACGCGACTTTTCGACTTTTCCATTCAATCAACATTTTATCCAATCCACCTCTAGAGGTGTTTACGCCTCACGAAATCCTAAATGCTTCCAATCTCACGATCGTGGCGGATAAAATGTTTCAGATAGTTACTTTACGACACGAAGGCGGGTACTGTACGCCGAAGGCAGTATCTATATCCCGGATATTCTTTCTCCTTTCAACTACTATATATACAGTAGATGGAAGGAGACATTATATATATATATCTGCTGTAACAGTATCTCTTACTGGAGACACGTACCGAGTGTGCATCACGTGGAGAAACACAATTGTAAGTCTGGTCTGGTTCACTCTTCTACCACATATATCTATATGTACATATATACATACATATATAAAGGCACATACATAAACCCACGAGTATCGATTTAATCGATACCGAACTTCGCAATAATCCGTAAAATATATTTTTCCTCGTTAACGATCCCACCATCTCCTGTCGGCGAAACATTCTTTCACATCGATGAACGTTTACAATTTTCTCACTCACGATCTCTTAGAACGATAAAACTCTCAGTCCTGAAGCTACCTACACGGAGTTCCAAGTGGTAGCACGTATAAAGCTGATAGAGGGTTTTGGATTATCTACCAGTGGAACGGAGAGAAACGATCCACAGATAAACTTATTTATTCATGAAAATAGTGTTTGCCTGAAATTTCGATGATTATCGGATTCGATGAAGATGCGTTTTTGCAAATGTGCAAAGAAATATGCACTTGTACTATTTAAAATAAAATATAGACGGATTTATATATCTTATACGACTGATTAACTTTACAAATGAATGAAGGTTTCACAATAATGAAAATACCCTTTTATTACATATATCTCGTTACGTTGAACGGATAACTTTAACTTGAGTTCAATTTTCAACAAACCAGCGATTCAATGATAAACGAAATTGACCTTTGGATCAACTTCGTTCAGAGTTTTGCATCGATTAAGAACACACGATCGATGAAAAAAGTAGATGGAAGTATAAGAAAATTGGTTTACCTAATGCAGGGTCCTCCTATGCCCATAACTGTTGCGGGGGTGGTGGCGGTGGTGGAAGCGGGAGCGGTCTATCCAGCACCGGTATCGGCGACACTTCCGGCATAGCGAATTTCAATTTTTGCCAGAAGAGCTTATCGCCCCAAACGAGAACGGTGTGCGAGGAGATCCTTTTCCTGAGATCGCTGTCGAGATCCCTCGGGCAAACGCCACCGACTAGCAAAAGAATGACCGATCGTCCTTTGCCCCTGAGCGCCTCCCGAAGTGCCGATTTGAACTCGAATCGTGCCCATTCCCCGTGCAAAAAGTTGCGTGAAAGTATGAGAATGGTGCGTCTCGAGGAGTCGGCAGCTTCGGCAACGGCGTCTGCCACATTGGCACCAGCCCCGAGATCCCTGTAGTGAAGACACAGCCTGTAGGACGTTTCGAGTCCGGGCACGAGGACCCTCGAGACAAAGTTCTCATCCACCGCTGAATACGAGATGTAGGCGTCGAACGGTTTCTCCCGATCTTCGAACGCGGCGGTTTTGTAGCAGGCCCGTAATCCGCATCTACTAGCCGCCCAAGTCCTCAATGTATGGCGATGCCTGAAGGCACCGCAAAGAATAGCGATCATGGCGAAGAAGAGGACCGCGGTGGCCAATAAAAGTGGTAGATAAGCCTCGAGGGGACGCGTAGCGATTGCGGTGCCAGTGGCGCCGGTCAGAGCAGCGCAATTTATGACGGAGACGTTTGCGGGCAGAGTTATCGGCATACCGAGGGCACAAGTGACCCTCTTCCAATCAACAATCTTGGCCTTGTTCTTGGTGATCCAGTCGCGAACACGATCGAGATACGTGCACTCGCAACTCCAAGGATTGTTCGACAGGCTTATATCGACGAGGTAGGGATTTTGGGCCAATTGCCAGAGGGCGAACGTAACCAGCCGATTGTTGTCCAAGCTGAGTACCTCCAGGCGTCGAAGCCCGAGGAACGTGCCGTTGTCGATGTGACTTAGCAAATTATTCTGGAGATAAAGTTCCTTGAGATTCTCGAGGGGCACCAGTTCCGCACCGTTGAGCGTGCTTATCTTATTGTTCTCGAGATGGAGGATAATCAGTCTCTTGAGGCCGCTGAACGTGTGATTGTGAATGGCCACGATGTTGCTGTCGTTAGCGTACAATACCTCGAGATTCTTCCGACCGATGAACGAGTGAGACGTCAGCTCGCCGAAATTATTGCCATCGAGATAGACCTCTGTGGCGTCCATTGGTAAACGACCCGGAAGACTCTTGTAACTCGAGCTAGAACAGTCCACGACGTTGGCCGACCACGATTGATCGTGGTAGCAAGTGCAGTTCTGAGGACAAGTCATTTCGCAGTCGCAAGCGTCGAAGTCGCAACAGTGGCAGAGAGCGAAACAATGGGCCTTGTACGTGCAGAGAAACTGGGATGGCTTCGCCTCGAGAAGGGGTATGAACGATCTGTGCCGATCGTAAGGTAAACGACAATAAACGGACTCGAGATCCATCACTCGCGGATGCTGCCTCAACGGTAGCGTGTTTATACGTTGAAGCCATTCGGTGGTGCAGTCGCAGATGAAGGGATTACCGCCGATGTAAAATTCGGGCAACGGTCGATGATCCGGTACAGGGGCTAGTTGGAAAGCCGACAGATCCATCTTCACTATCTGATTCGCGTACAGATCGACTCGAGTGAGATTCTCCTTTTCGTGAAAGGTCTGCGGATCGACGGTGTGAATCATGTTGTCATTGACGAAGAGCAGCTCGATCGAGTCCGGAATCGATTTCGGATGTATCCTCGTTAGTCTGTTGAAAGACACGTCGAGGGTCTGCAGACGGAAACCCGGAGGTGACAATCCAAGATCCATTATCATGTTCTTGTGAAGATCCATCCACTGTAGGCGTTCGGGGAGAAAGGAATACTCGAAATGTCCAATCGCGTTGTCGGACATATTCAGCCACAGCAGACCCGGCGCATTTGCGAATATCCCCGAGATATCCTGAAGATAATTGGCATCCAGACGTATCGCCTGGAGCGCCGGATTGCTCGAGAATGCCCCGTTCTCGACGTACTCGATTTTGTTCCTGGCGAGATTCAATATTTGCAGGGCCGGCAACTCGACAAGGGCCTCCCGCGTTAAATTCACTACCTCGTTACCGATCATTCGCAAACCGTAGAGGTTCGACATACCTCGAAATCCAGGCTTTTCCAAACTCTTTATTTGATTCTCGCCAAGATCCAGGGTCCTCAGCATTCTCATGTCCTTCAAAGCAACCGGAATGAGGTCCAAATTGTTACCGGACAAATTGAGGTCTTGCATACTCGAGCAATTTCTAAACGCGTCCGGATGAATGCCTTCGAGAAGATTGGAATCCATGGAGAGGAGAGAAAGCGCGAACAAACCGTTCAAGGAATAGGCGTCCAAATAGGTGAGACGATTGTGAGCTATCTCGAGGGTGTGAAGATTGCTCATTGGTGAGAAAGTGTCGGCCGGTATGTTCTCGATCTCGTTGTATTGGAGGTTCAATATCTGCAGAGTGTAGAGATCCTTGAAGAGGGCAGGATCCAATTTGGCTATTTTGTTGTGTGATAAATTGAGCAAGACTAGGCGAATGAGACCGGTAAAGGTGGTAGCGTTGAGCCAAGAGCTAGTGAGCATGTTGCGCGAGAGATCGAGGGTCACCAGCTGCTTCATGTCAACTACGAGGCCGGGTGCGAGCGCGCTGATGGAATTATTCTGCAGTCGAAGCTCTTTGAGGCTGTTGGTAGCATCCTTGAAGAGATCGGCGGGCAACGCCACTATGCGATTGGAGGATAGATCGAACGTCTCCAAAGATCTAAGACCCCAAAGTGCAGTGTCATCCAGCATGGATATTGCATTGCCGGATAAATTGAGACTTCTGAGTCGCCTCAGAGCAGAAAATCCGTGAGAGGGTGATACCGATATCTGATTATTGGACAGATCGAGCGTCTGAAGATCGATGGAGCAGGATATCGGTGCAACGGTGGATTCGTGTTCGCGCCTCGGCTGCACGGACGTGCCGGTGTATTGATCACTGAAACCCAGCTCCGTCACGTCCTTCAGCATGTTGAACGATATATTGAGGGTCACCAGGTTGTTCAACGGACAAAAGAGATACTCCGGTATCTGCCATATGTTGTTCGATGACAAATCAATCTTTTCGATCTGTGGATTCATCTCGAAAGCTCCTCTCTCGAGTTCGAGACTAAACTTTGTCTTCCTACCGTTCAAACTTCGTATAGTCAAATTTCGTAGATCACGAAAGCCCCGGAGTATCCTCGCTGGCCAATGGGTAAACTTGCAGCCGGTTAAACGGAGATCCCGTAGTCTCCACAAGTGCAGAAAGTCATCAACGTTCGCCGGGGTACCCTCGGCACCCCAGTCCTCGCAAACGATCCTCATCGAGGTCACGTACTCGCTCGTTATCTGCGAGAAGTTTGTACGTAATCGATCGTTACCGTTGAAACGGTAGACGCAAGTGAGGGCATCCTCGTGTTTCGGCTCCCAGTAACAATGCTCCGGTATATCAAATCGCGATGGTGGTGCACTCGTTACCGCGAGCACGTGGCCAATCTCGAGTACGAGGTAGATTAGAGCGAGTCCTGTCCCAGCTACGAGCCAACTTCCTTTCAACGCCATCTCAACCTTCCCACACCTTGGACTCGTCATCTTATCGAGCGTACTTTTAAAGACACCTTATTCTCTTGGAGAGATCTTGATCCATTTGGATAACCAACCCCCGTTCATTTCTCAGCTTGATGCCGAGATTAGTTTCACCTAGAGCTAACTTTAGGTAGCTCTTCTCGCCGTTGACTCGGCCTTTTTTCCGTTAGAAGCGTCCGCATCGTCCGCAACAAAGAGTACACGACTCAAAGCCCAAACAAACATTTCGATGTCGATGTCCTTGTCACTTCCGCAAACCTTGCTGGCCAATTATCTGCCGATTCACTGCACACCACTGTTTACTTTTTTTTTCTCAAGCTTCGACCTTTCTGCCCCAACAAACGTTTCTCCGCTCCTTCTCAATCGTCGGTAGTTCGTAGCTACCGAGGATTCGTTCGAGCTGCCGGCCAACTTGGGGATCGTCCTTTGGCAACCTATTTTGGACTATTGATCATTCTCGTTGGAACTCCATGGCCAAGAATTACGATTGCTCTGCAACTTCCGGAAATTACAAGACCCAATGTCCAATTGCTGTTCCGAAGTTCCAGCGTCTCTTTCTCTCTCTCTCGCTCTCTCTCGTCTGTATTCTTTACTTCACGAATAATGTGCAGCTTGCAATAATCCTGCCAGCTCACATTGCTGCAACACTTTACCCATCATAATTCCACACAACCTCAACAACCCCAAACGACGTTTCCAACCCTCCGCTTCCTCATTTCCCTATCACTCACCTCCGGAGGCTATCACGAATCACAACCCGTATCCAACCGCGGTCACCCGGAAACTATCAACCCTTCTCTATTAAAATTCCTCCTAATTAACAATCAACGTTATCCGTCTTATCGCAACGTTTATCCGCGATATCAACAAAATCGTTAAACTTTGTTCCGGTTACCCTAAAGATACCTCGGGTCGGTACAAGTTCTTTCCACTTTTTACGAATATTTCGGAGGATGCTCTACGGGCTCTCCTCCGCGTGTATCTTCTCTCGTTCTCAGCTTAAGAACCAGCAACGCGAACGGAGGCCACCGCACGACTGACGGCAGATCTCGAGAACCTCTAACTCGACGCAGCGTCCGCCAATCGCTTTTACCCCCACCAGAGAAGGGCGCGAGAGCGATACCGGCGGCGAAAGAGGGACAGACAATATCCATGGGGAACAGGAGTGGGGAGGGAGGGGTTTGGGTAGACGGTTAGAGAGGGGGTTAGAGGAAGCGAGGGAATGACAGAATGAGTGAGCGTAAGGGGGGTCTAGGGGAGGGGGTAGTAGCGGTGGCTCGGGCGCCACAACGTTCAGGCACGTACCCCCCCCCCCCCCCTCTTCCAACCCCTTTCCCGTTGGGGGTGGGGTGAAACGAGTATAACTATACACGTGCGCGTGGTGGGCAACGCGGCGCACTCGCAACCATCACCCACGTTCACCCACCCATGTGTGTGCACATCTCCCTTTCTCCTTCTCTTTCTCTCTCTCGCTCTCTGGCAACCCTCTCGCCTTTGGGTGCAGGGCTTGAGGACAGCATGCACGAGTTGGTGATTCAGCTGGCGAACTTGCACGAAGAACTGCGAACTACCCTCTATCTTTTCCATTTTGCTGGATATGAGGAGATATATATATATATATGTGATGTGGGTAATGTTGGTTATTGGGTAGTTTGGCTGGTTCGAGTATAGTCCTTGAAGTTACGTGTCGTTGAAAAGCATTTACGGATGTATACGTGTGTAAGCTGATGCGTAGGATGCACACAATGGAAAGAACCACTTTTCCTAGTGCACCGCCCAATGAAATACCTCTTGTCCTTTGGGAATCCGAAAGGCAATATCAGCCAGGCAAAGCTGATTTCTCGCTAGGCGAAGTGCGTGAAAAAAGTCACGATCGGTTTTTGAGGAGTACTCCGAACGATGGGAAAAGCCGGTTCGTTTTCCGGATTCTTAGTGAAGGGAAAGAAAGGAGATAAGTTGGAGCTGGTGAACTTTTGTGAGACTTCCCGTGTGTGAATATGTTGGAGTGGTTTGTCTGGTACGCTTTCGAAATTCATTGTTTTTTATAGTGGATTCTGGGCGTGATGGATGGAGGAATTTGACGCTGGCTAGATGAACGGGAACGCTGGAATTTCACGGCCCCCTAATAGGAGGGATGAGACAATGGAGAATGTGAAGAAAAATGTATATAAATTCACGCTTTTTGCATTATCCAAATTGAATTCGAAATAGGGGAGAGAGTGAATGGAAAATCGAGAATTATCGTTCCATTGCATCGCGAAGTTTTCGATGAGCGAAACGGCCCCCTCTTGGGGGATTTGGTAATATTCCCGGTCACAGACTCCCTTTAAACCGGTCCGCGAGCAGACTCAATGGCAATTCCACGAGGCCCTCGGTGGTTATGAAATTTTCGACGACACGCGTGTGTGCTGTAATTCCATTGGCGAATAATATCTCTCCCCGGCTTGGATCGAGGAGGTCGGGCGAGAGGGTCACGAGTGTTCTCGAGCACCATCAGTTTGCCAGTTTTGCTCAGCCGTTTCGAAACTTTGTGACTTTTCTGTCCGCACCCTTGCACACCGGCGCTTGTATAATGGACACATACGAATGTACCATGCGATATGTACATACGAGGGCGGCTGCAAAAAATCCATTTTTTATCGCCGATCCCACCGCGAAAAATGTGAATGTATGATAGAAAAAAAATACCTCGTGAAAAATGTGGCAAGAATCTTTAAGGGGTTTGCGTCAAGTTTAAATTTCCGAAATTTAATGTTTCTATCGCACAGTCTTTAACGTAGAATTTTCACGTTCATCTGCAACAAAGATTTCGTGAATTTTCGAAAAATTGACAGATTTGTGACCGTTCTTGTGAATGATAGAGTCGCTTGCTAAAACGTATATTTGTATGATTTTAAACTTTTTTCGAAACAGTATATTTTAGAAAATCGGTTATCATTTAGACATTATTTGTGAAACAAAAAATAGCTTAGCGTATCTACAAATATAAGAAATAAACATTCCAATTCCCATATTGATTACTCCATAAACATTATCCAAAAAGAACCGAAAAAGGCATTTTCTAACCGTAATAAAGCAATCAAGGAAATAATATTTATTTCAGACATCTACAGATAAGCAAATTGATTTTTTCAATCCAAAGATATGACAGAGCCCGATGAAAGAAAAAAAAAAAACATGAATCCGCAAAAACAAAAAATCGAGGAGCAACGCCACAAAAGAGAAACGCGTGCCATCAACTGCCCCTTTCCCGTTTGTGGATCGCCCCTCGCGGGAAGAGAATTAAAAGGGATTAGCGCTTGTGGCATTCGTTGAATTAACGACCGACCAAAAGCTACAGTAGGAAGAGCGCCGCCGGACGCAACGAAGAAATATACATCGAGTCCGATGGTGGAAGAAAATTAAAAAAAAAAGAAAAAGGGGGGGGCAAAAAGGAAACCCCGACGGGGCGAGCTCGAGGGCGTTATCGTCAGCCACGAGGCTTTTTTTCTCTCTCGCTCGCTAGACATTCGAATTCTCACGGGTGACGTGACTCTTTGATATAGCCGTAGCGACCGCGCGCGCACGACCGCCCGAGCAAAAGAAGAAGTTTTAATTGAACGGGAGAATAGGACGTTTAATCGGGCAAAAGGGATTAATTGCCGAGGGGGTTAAAACATCGGGGGGTCAAAAGGATCAACGTTGGTGGCAGTATCATACGTATACGTTGTGTAGTGAGAAAGGAAAAAGAGAGAGAGAGAGAGAGAGAGGAGATCCTAAAGGCTGCGGTCCCTAGCCGCCCCCTTCATCCCTGTTGGATACTCAGAGGGTAGTTTCAATTCCATAATATATATATACAGGGTGTGACCCGAGGAGTGGATCAAACAGAGCCCCATAAATTAGGGACTTCAATATTTATCGTCCAAACCCCTAGGTATGTTACGTCATTGGTAGTGGTTCAAAAATGTCAATTTTTGTCTTTTTTTTTAATTTATCAACTTTCAGATGGATATTTATAAATACATTTATCAAGTTTACTAGCGTTATTTTGTTTCTAGAAATAGTATAATAGTGAGCTATGAGTACTAAAATACGAGGGCTGTTAAAAAGCTGGCAGCTTAGTCAAGAAAACAAAACAAAATGTGTAGGGTAAGTCCGGGGGAGATGGCCGTACGAGAGAGATGACCAATCGATAAAAATACGACTGTTTACTAACAGATGGCGTTATATAAATATAACTATATACTAATTCACGGCTAGCGACAAGACTGTGCGTAATTTGTTTGAGAAAAAAAATCAAAACGTAAGTAAAATCCATTTGTTTTTTAATACAGTTAGTAGGGCCATCATCCCGGACTTACCTTACAAAAATATTTTTATTTTTTTCATGTATAATTGAAAACAGGTTTGAAAAAAGATTCTTCGAGGTTTCAAAAATACTGATTTACTGCGTCGACGTATACATTTGATACAAATTTCTGGCCGCAGATTTTTCTACGAGGTGATTTAAAAACAACTGATATTTTAGAAGAAGAAACTTAGTAAGTTTAGTTTGACTATGTCGAGAGAATAATGGTTAAGTTTTGAATCAAAAGACACAAGTGCTCAAAATCAATGATTTTTCTCGAACATAAATGGGGATTAAATAAAATACAATGGGGGTTGATAATTATTGAGGATTCCCTATCATTTTGTATGATTAATTCCTCGTGTGCCACCCTGTGTATAAACGTATATATACAGCCAGCAGAACCGACCAATCTTGCGCGGGGTGCCGCATCTTTAAATATACAGTGCGCCACCAGGAGGCACCCTCCTTTGTCTCCTACCATCAGCCACCTCCCTTTTCGTCGCAGGAACTCCCAGGGTTGGCCCTTCGTCGCTGCACACAGCCACTCGCGACTTCCGCGTCCGGTCCCCGCGCGCGAAAGCTCTTTTACTTCCAACAGTGAATAAATTAGCTGTATACCTCCGCGGAGCAAATTAAAACAAACGTGGCAATGCTTTACGCGGGGGATTGCGTTCTCGCGAAGAAAGCCAAAAGAAACTCTCATTTCCCATTTCTCTCTCTTGCTCGGTCCCTCGTACTTTTCTCTTCATCGTTTGGAGAGAGAGAAAGAAAATGAGAGGGAAAGAGAGTGGAGCATATACAGACTCTCATTTCGAAAGGGCCGTAAGCGCCATCCTTCGTCATAAATCACACGAAACGATACAACTTTCAAGTTATTCGGAGTTTCACGCCCGCGCCGCATAATTTATAATCACGGTGAAAGTCGAGTCACTCGCACCCGCGGCTTTTGCCACGTGTACACGGGGTCGCGACTCTCGAACTATATCGCGTTACCATTATCGTGGTAATTATTTTTCATTTTCTTTCTTTTATTTTTCATTTTATTTCCTATATATATCTGTATATATATTTAATATTTAATAATATATTTCATAATATATTGTTGGTGTTATGATGATAATAATGTAATAATAAATTGTATAATAATAATTTTATTATTATTATTATTATTATTTCATTTGTATTAATAATTCTATAAAAATAACAGAAAAAAATGAATAAAATGAAAAATATTTATGACGATAATGGTAACGCGATATAGTTCGAGAGATTTTTTGTTCTTTATCTTTTGATCGTATTTTATTTCCTTAATTCCAACTCGATTAAAGTATGTACACCAAAGTCTCAGAAATACCAATCTTCTGGAGTAGTTATATGGGCCAGTTGTTTGGCTGAGCGTTCACCGCTCCGAGTATTAACCATGGGCAATGCTGGTCTCGAGTCCACTAGCGTCGGTTTTTCAATTATAATTTATTTTTCTGCTGTCCGCAGGCCCTTTCGTGGGCCCCCACAATCGTCACTTCATTTTCTCCTTGTCACTCTCGTTTGTATATTATCTTTTTTTTGTTCGGAGACAGGGGAATGGGAAGTGGGCAGTTTTTAATGATTCATTTAGAACCCGATATTTCGTAATGAGGCGAACGTAATTAAAGACTACGATCCTCGAGTAGAACGATTGCTTTGCATATTTCAATTTGTGAGCGACTCAATCGGTCAGAAAAGTTTCTCGTTACATGGGAGGTTACCCGATCGGACGAGGAAGCATCAATCTTCGTCTCTGGAGGAACGATGAGAACGAAAAATTGAAAAACAAAAATGGAAGACAAATCCCTCGTTTACGAGACCCAGGCTTGTTGATAGAAACATATGAAGAGCAAAAAATTCATTAAACGAAATTTCGAAACGTTCGGCATTTTCTTTTTCTTCCTGTTTAACGATGAATCAATAACGACCAATCGATGACGGTTTCATGTTTTTTTTTTCTATTTCAGAGATACGCAAATTCCAACGTTGATCAGATCGAATGTTCAATTAGTCCAAATAGCAGTAACAACAGTACGAGGGAATAGATCGAAAGACAAAAAACTGCCGTTTCGAAAATTGAACTTTTCGTAGGACTAGGTTGAACCAACGACAAAGAAAATTTATGGAGTCACCCTGCTCGAAAAATTCTATCGCAAGCCCAGTAATCCTCAGGACCTGTGTTCAAACGAGCGAAGGCATAATTCTGTGATGAATATAAAGAGAACGCGGGATCGCAAAAGAGATGGTGAAATAACAGCCTTGGAACGAGACTAATCTAATATCAGAGCAAAATTACACGTAAGGATGCAAATCCCAGGCGTACTTGGTGTACGAAATTGAGAGGAGGAGAAAGAGGACACCAGGGTGAAATACAAAAAGAAAAAGAGAGAGACAGAGAGTAAATGATAAAGAGAATAAGAAGGGGTAGAAAAAGGGGGGGGGGGGGGTCTATCCTCTGCTAATAAACTCCTTTCATTAGAGGCGCCCATGATGCCGAATGAACGAAGTGCGTACAGTCGCAACACCGACGACAGCTGGAGCTCTAATTATTGGATTTGGCCCGGTCCTAATCCCATAGCCGAAACGTTTACTCTCACCCCATCGCGTCCCCTTGCCGGCAACCTACCAACCCTCCGCCCTTTCCATCCCTCGCTTTTCCTACGGTTGCGCACATCATCCCCTTTTCGGTATGTATCCTCTTCCAAAGGGAAGCCATGTCCGGAGAAAGTACGCGTTTACACACAGGACACTCCACCGCGGCTACATAAGCCTTTTGTACGAAAATCTCGTATAAATTCTTCAAAGGACTGGCCCGAGTTTCGGAACTCGTCGGCAAGCTTTTGGTCTCCCCTTTTCTGTCTCCCTCACTCTGTATATACTGTGTACTATATATATATATGCACAGACGCTTATATATATAGATATATGGGGCATTCCATGCCGATTCGACCTGGGTTTGACACGTGACCTTTCCGATTTGACCCCCGATTTTTTATGTTATTGTACTATCTCTGAAAGTCACTCGAGAATTTTTTCAGATTTTTTCGGAACGATTTCACTTCACAATATTTTTTATAAAGAAAGAATTAAAAATTATGGGAAAGTATAAAAACCCCCAAATTTAAAAATCGAAAAAAAAGTCTGAAAATTGTGGGTCACGTATCAAACATTGTGAGCGTTGGAAAAAAGTGGAAGCGCGTTTCGGTTAGCCTATAGTGCGCTTTTTTCGCAAAAATGTTGGACAATTTTTTTGGACGATGTTGTTAATTTAAAAACGAGGATTCGTTGTTTCGAAGTCTTTTATTAACCAGTTAAACTTTACTAGATTGTTTATAGTTTATCTGATTGTGAATTTTTTTTTTTACGAAATTTGGTAGGAAAGTTTTGTAGTGTATGTTCGAACGAATGTCCAAAGGAATTATTAATAATCTTATTTTAGTGATTATTTCTGAATTAATTGTTGATGCAAGGTTCATTTTCAATAATGGCAGTAGCCCCTTAAAGAATCATTTGTTTTCGTTCTTTTGTATATGAAGACCGGATGCCACAAGCTGAAGAAACTCGACGAAATAAGTAATAATCGTCTTGGCTCCGCACGCGAGGGTATTCGTCCAACCAATGCTTTAACCTGTAATATTTCTCAAGAGGAAAAAGGTTCACGCACGGCACGGTCCTGTATCGCGTTTGCTGCCGTGTCTCTCTACCTTCCCCTGCTTCTCTCTTTGCTCACCATTCATCTCGTAATGTATTGTCCAATTGTGAAATACAGTACACAATCATACGTTATCGAATAATACAATGGAAATATAGTGTTTTATTGCGATTTTATTAATTGCAAGAGAACGTAAATATTTGAGATAGCGGATCGGATAATTCATTCGTGGATCGACATTTTCGAGATTTTAGATTAATATTGGAAAATTAATTTATTCAGACATATATATGCATATATAAATTATAGTTAATACGAAATATATCCAAGAAAAATAAAATAAAAAATAGAAAAAAATGAATTATTTTATTTAAAATAAAAGAATTTTTTATTCGTGTTAACCAGCATTGTGCAAGACCAATAGTCGGAACGGTGACCGTTTAGCCGTCCAGCTGGCTCATAATCTTTCTTACGATTATTCCCATCACCGGAAACCCGATATTTTCGAGACCTTGGTTAACAAACTGTGGACACAGGTTTTCCACAGTTTCCCCATGCCCTCAACAAAAGCATAGTTCAAGACGTCTGCGAACTTTATGTTAGTTTAGCGAAGTCCGGGAAGGGAATATCAAGAAAAGACAGAATTGCAAAGGGAAGTGAAAACCCTAAAGGGTTTACGTTGCATCTAAGGAAAAATAAAATACATATATATGTATATATATGTGTGCAATTTTTTGCCACCCGAAGGTATTTCTTCAACCTGCCGACTGAACCTGTAATATTTCTCAAGACGAAAAACGTACGGTCACACATTATTTGCCGCCAGGTCTCCTCCCCCCCCCCCCGCCATTTCGTTCTCTCGCCCGCTCCATTTTCCTCGTGATGTATTATCTAACCGTGAGTCCCTCTCTTTTCTTCTTCCCCCATTTCTGGCTCAGTCTCTCAAGTTCCTAGGGATCTATGGGTGCCCATTTAGGAGCGTGCAGCCCTACGGCCCAACGTGAGAAACTGTCGCAAAATGTGATGAAATATCTGCTTTCAGGTTTGTCTCGGGTAGCCAAGGGCGCGTCTCATTTACCTCAATTACACAATACGAATTCATTGGCTCTCAATTTTTCTCTCGTTTTGCACTCTGACAGGCCTCGTCACGATAAAAATTATAAATGAAGAAAAATTAAGGAAAAGAAAAAAAACGATATACTATATATATTTGTAGAGCGGTCGATGAGGGGACTTTTTTTAGATCATAACGACTCTTGTCGGGACATGTCTTGGCAACTACTACCTGGTAGGAAGGCTTCTTTTGGTCACAGATTGGTGTTACTCAGGACAACATCTACAAGCGTCCCGAGATT